>SJYT01034147.1:389312-479611 GCA_006410635.1 Cephalophus harveyi | reverse complement strand
ATCTCCGGGGTGGAGGCCAGGGCTACTGCTGAAGACTGCACGGTACACCAGGCAGCTCCCACAATGAGGAACTGCCCAGCCCCAAAGGTCAACAGCTCTGAGGTTGAGAAACCCTGCTGCTGCTGCTGCTGCTAAGTCGCTTCAGTCGTGTCCGACTCTGTGCGACCCCACAGATGGCAGCCCACTGGGCTCCGCCATCCCTGGGATTCTCCAGGCAAGAACACTGGAGTGGGTTGCCATTTCCTTCTCCAACGCATGAAAGTGAAAAGTCAAAGTGAAGTCGCTCAGTCGTGTCTGACTCAGCGACCCCATGGACTACAGCCTACCAGGCTCCTCCGTCCATGGGATTTTCCAGGCAAGAGTACTGGAGTGGGGTGCCATTGCCTTCTCCGTGAGAAACCCTAGCCCAGAGCAATGCCTTCTTCCCTTTTGATTCCCGAGTCTTCACTTGAAACCTGCTTAAGCTTTTGGACTGAAGCACAAGGAACTCTGAGGACAAAGATGGAACAAGAAGATTTATTTTTATATCAATTGTAGACCTCATGGGCTAAGAGGACAACACTATAAATACTTGCTAAATGAAAGGACACAGCAGCTTGACAAACGCACCCACAACGGACAGAAGGAAGGTCCAAATCCCATAGATAGAGATGATTAAGACCAGAGAAGGGCACCTGGTCTGTTTCCTCCCTGGAGGAGCAGATGCAGGAATAAGCATCTCACAGTTGGCATTTAATACTGATGAAGGATTATCCGCTTGAATTCTATGGGCCAGGTTAGGGAGAGTCAGTGAACCTCTAAAATTGGTGAGGGGGGCGATTTTTGCCCTCTTCTGGGGAGCAAATTCCACTGCTGTCACCAGATTCTCCAAAGGGTCTGTTTGCCCAGATGATGAAGAACCACAAAACAAATCAAAAGTGCTCCATCTCCTCGTGCGGCTTCATGGCAGAAATACAAAACATCAGGTCATGGCACTTTGTGTCTCTTCTTATATATGTGACCCCATTAGTCACTTTGGGTTTTTTCTGCAGGCCAAATGATTCCCTTTCTACTTAAAGGAATCTATTTTTAAAATGTTTAATCATGTTTGGCTTCAGATTTTTATTTTAAACTCAACCAACAACTGTCCCAAGTTCTTACTGAGTGATGGACCCCATACTGGGTCCTGGAGAGTGAAAAAGAACTTCAAGAGCCCAGATCTACGACAGGAAAGGAAGCCACAGGAAATGAAGGAAACGCAGACTGTGAGAGGAGAGGAGGACAGGCTGGCAAAGGCGGTAGCCCCTACTGTACAGCAAAGCGATGCAGTTAAACACATATACACATTCTTCTTTATATTCTTTTCCATTACAGTTTGTCACAGGATATTGAATATAGTTCCCTGTGCTCTATCGTAGTCCCTAAGAAGGAGTAAAATGGGCTAGTCACACTCAATTGTGGGTTTTCACACATGCTGACAACACGGAGCTTCTATATACATATTAATAGATGGATCAGTAAGTGTGTCGTGCGTGTGTCCTCAGTTGTGTCTCTTTGCAACCCCATGAACTCTACTTTGGCCACCTGATGCCAAGAGCTGACTCATTAGAAAAGACCCTGATGCTGGGAAAGATGGAAGGCAGGAGGAGAAGGGGACAACAGAGGATGAGATGGTTGGATGGCATCATCCCTGGGATTTCTTTGGAAGGAATGATGCTAAAGCTGAAACTCCAGTACTCTGGCCACCTCATGCAAAGAGTTGACTCATTGGAAAAGACTCTGATGCTGGGAGGGATTGGGGGCAGGAGGAGAAGGGGACGACTGAGGATGAGATGGCTGGATGGCATCACGGACTCGATGGACGTGAGTCTGAGTGAACTCTGGGAGATGGTGATGGACAGGGAGGCCTGGTGTGCTGCGATTCATGGGGTCACAAAGAGTCGGACACGACTGAGCGACTGAACTGACTGACTGACTGAGCCTGGCTTAGCTTCAGAAACAAACAGAAAATAACTGGAAGGAAAATATGGGACAATACACCATCCAGGGCTTGTCAGTTACGGTAGCGCCCTTACTACAGCACAAAGCTCCCCGAGCAGCGCAGCTAGGGCACGGTCAAGTGCTCCCCCTCCACACGGTATGGAAGCGTTTGGTTGTCCAAGGGTCCAGGAAGAATTCAGCATGAGCCTGGTGAAGTCAGAGTGGGCGGTCCTCACAGAGATGCTGCAGCTGGGTTGGGGTGACTTAAGTCATCGAACAGTGCTGGGACCAGCAGGATACGGTGGGAAATCCCACCAAGCAGAGCACCCTCCTGTGTCCACAGAGGGAAGTCACGGGAATCATAGGGAGGGGATTCTTTGAGTGATGGAGAGGCCAAGATGGGGGCAGAAAACCCAGTTTCTGGAGCCCACACTCTCTATAGTCCTACAGACTGATTCATTCAAACTTAGTTTCACTTCCCGTTTTTCTTCCTCCTTCCAGCAGCACCTTGGGCAGATAAGTCAACCTTTCTGTTCTTCATTTAGCTCTCTGCTGTCTGCCCGTAGATGCCAGACAGCAAAGGAACCTAAGAGACAGGCTCTTTTCCACAAAAGGGCGCTTGCCTTGGACCAGTTATGGGCACTGCGTTATTGGGTGTTTTCATAGGGTCCCTCTGGGAAGGTGCCTTGCTGAGCCTAAAGAGAAAGAAGCAGGCCTGGGGAGTTTGGATCTCAAAGACGGGTTCCTCTATATCTGTTGAATAAACCAACAAATGACTTGAGTTGGTCTTTGCCAGGTGAAAAGAGGAAAACAGTATTGAGTGGATGAGACAACATATGTAAGAAATGCAGCAGATGAGAAATCCCGAGTGGTTGGAAGAGACAGGAGAGAGCTAAGGCCTTCGGGAGGCTAGAAACCCCATCAGGCAGCAAGAGTCATTACTTTAAAACAAAATGTTTTTTCAAAGTGGGCCATTTTTCAACTCATTATTGAATTTGTTACAATATTGCTTCTGTTTTAGGGTTTTGGGTTTTTTTTTGGCCACAAGGCATGTAGATTATCAGCTTCCCAACAGGGATTGAACCTCCATGCCCTGTAGCAGAAGGCAAAGTCTTAACTACTGGACCATCAGAGAAGTCCCAACAATCATTATTACAATTTCAATTTAGGGTAAAACGTGAAGCAAGTTCTTTTTCTGAAGCTGAAACACTGAAGGGCCAGTGTGTCCTTATTACTCTCCCTCCCATCTGCTTCTGGTTGACTTTGGGTCGGGGGAAACTTGGGCTGGTACAAATGCTTGTTCACCAGATAAGGTGGGGCCCGGGCTATCTCCCCTGCTCTCACTTTAAATTCACAGTATTTTAAAATTTTTACTGTGGTATTATATACGAAGCATAAAATTTATCATTTTAGCCCTTGGGTGGATGATTCAGCAACATTAATTACATTCACGTCGTTGTAAAACTGTCAACAGCATCCATCTGCAGGACTTGCTCAACCCTCACTGAAATCTTGTGTCCATTGAACACTGACTCCTCAGCCCTTCCTCCTCCATCCCGGGGCAACTGCCATTGTTTCCTTTTCCTATGAATTTGACTGGTTCCGGCAGCTCGTGTAAGTGGAATCATATTTGTCCTTTTGTGACGGGTTTGCTTCACTTAGCATCACATGCTTAAGGTTCATCCAAGTTGTAGCCTGTGTCCGGATTTCATTCCTTTTTGAGGCTGAATCATCTTCCATTGTATGTCTATACCACGTTTATCCATTCATCCATTGATGGACATACAGGCTATTTCCACCTCAGCTTTTGTGGATAATGCTGCCACAGATGTGGGTGTACAAGTATCTGTTCGTGACGTTGCTTTCAGCTTTTACTGGAAATGCTGGATCACAGGGTAATTCTATCTTAAATTCTTTGAGGGACTCTCTTCGTAGACCCAATTTTAAAGTCCATTTCCCCCTTGGCTTGAAGGTAGGCATACTGATTTACATAGAGTACCACTTGGAAAGAGCTACCAGTTTAGGAGGAAAAGTAACCAGACAAGCTTCAGCCTTGCGGGCTTCTTCCTTGTTTCCATAAGAGGCATCATCTCTGTGAACTCACTGCTCTGCAAACTAGTGTTTCTCTAACAGTGGTCCAGGAAGCACTGGAATCAAAAATAACTTATAATACAGACTTCCCTGTGGTTCAGTGGATAGGAGTCTGTCTGCCAGTGCAGGGGTCCCTGGTTCAATCCCTGGTCTAAGAAGATTCCACATGCTGTGGAGCAACTAAACCCATGCATCACGACTCCTGAGCCTGTGTGCTACAAATACAGAAGCCCATGAGCCTAGAGCCCGTGCTCTGCAACGAGAAGCCCCCGCAGTGAGAAGCCCACATGGCACAACTGGAGAGGAGCCCCCGATCGCCAAGATCCCACTGTGGTGACTGTCACAACGTCCAGTTGCCCCCTGGTGTAGAATGGACTCCTTTGCTGGTCCAGGTCCACATGACCCGTCTCTCCTTTGACGGTGCTACTTTTCCATGTTTGTGGGCTCATGTAGTCGAAGTTATGGTTTTTCCAGTAGTCATGTTAAGATGTGAGAGCTGGACCATAAAGAAAAGCTGAGCACCAAAGAATTGATGCTTTTGAACTGTGATGCTAGAGAATACTCTTGGAGAGTCCCTTGGACAGCAAGGAGATCAAGCTAGTCAATCCCTAAAGGAAATCAACACTGAATGTTCATTGCAAGGACTGATGCTGAAGCTCCAATACTTTGGTCACCTGATTCAAAGAGCTGACTCATTGGAAAAGAACTTGGTGCTGGGAAAGAAGGCAGGAGGAGGGGCGGGGGACGACAGAGGATGAGATGATTGGATGGTATCACTGGCTCAATGGACATGAATTTGAGCAAACTCTAGGAGACAGTGAAGGACGCTGAAGCCTGGCGTGCTTCAGCCCATGGGTCGCAAAGAGTTGGACGCGACTTAGTGACTGAACAACAATTAAACTGCAAATAATACCTAGTAGAAGGCATTGTCTTACATCAGAATTTTATTCCAAAGACCAGATTCTGTCTGGTCTCCCAGGTTGTTGTTCAAAGCTTTTAATTACAAGCTTCATCAACTGTCCGGACCCATCCAGCTCCTTCCAATTTTGCTGGGCATACACACATACTGGGAAATAAGGCTTGTTCTCCTTTAAGATACTCCTCACCACACCTTGAGAGTTGGGAGCCACCCGCTGTGCCGTGACCGCAGGGTGGCCAGGTTTGGCAGGAAGCCCACTGAGCAGGGTGCCCTCAGAAGTAGTCTTCCACACCTCACCACTCAGCAGCAGCCCTCCTGGGGTTTTCCTGTTGAACACTTCTTGGCACTGGGCTTGAGGACATAGTGCTCTAGACCAAGATGAACATAGACTCTGTTGACTTTGTAGAATTGGGTAACACTGCTTACCTCCTCCGCAGCTTAGGAAACAACCCAGATGACACAGCGCCACACCCAACCCCTGGAAAGCACCCCAGTGGTAACGACCGTGTCATTCCCATACATATGGGCTCTGTTCTCACTGTACCCACCCGCAGCTGCGTGTGTTACAAACCCTGCTTTCTTAGAACAAGGGTTCCAGCTCACTGCTTGCCCCCAGAGCAGTGGCACTTTGGTCCTTGGGCTGAACACGTGATTTACCTTCTAGGAGGAACTGAGTCAGAACGGTCATCTTCAAAGTGGGGTGGAGAAGAGCCTCCATGAGGAAGGAAGAAAAAAAACTGGTAATTTTGTTTTTCCTCATACTTCAACAAAAACCAAATGTGGGGACTTCCCTGGCTGTCCAGGGATTAAGGTCCTATTCTTCCACTGCAGGGGCCACGGGTTTGATCCTTAGTCGGGGAGCTAAGATCCTACATATCGCGTGATGTGGCCAAAAAAAAAATCTCCATTTTCTCTTTTATAAAATACACAATCTATGTGGATACTCAGGTCAATTAATGCAACACATAGGCTTGTAGATTCTGAGAGTGAGCACAAGCTTCGCTTTCGCTGATGGGGGCTTCCCAGGTGGCACAATGGTAAAGAATCCACTTGCTGGTGCAGGAGATGCAAGAGATGTGGGTTCGATCCCTGGGACAGGAAGATCCCTGGAGTAGGAAATGGCAACCCACTCCAGTATTCCTGCCTGGAAAATTCCACGAACAGAGGAGCCTGGAGGGCTGCAGTCCATGGAGCTGCAGAGTCAGATATGACTGAACACACACACATGCATGATTAAAACTACACGGACCACCGAAGCAACATGGATGAGCCCAGAGACTGTCACACTTAGTGAAGTCAGATAAAGACATCATATGATATTGCTTATATGTGGTATAAAAAAAAGATACAAAGAACTTATAAAACAGAAACAGGCTCATAGACTTAGAGAATAAACTTATGGTTACAGGTAGGGGCAAGGGTAGGGGTTGGGGGGAGGTATAGTTAGGGGTTGACATGTACACACTGGTATATTTAAAATGGATAATCAACAAGGATCTACTTTGTAGCATGTGGAACTCTGCTCAGTATTATGTAACAACCTAAATGGGAAAAGAATTGGAAAAAGAATAGATACATGTATAACTGAATCACTTTGCTGTACACCTGAAATTAACACAACACTGCTATAGTATGCTCCAATATAAAATAAAAAGTCAAAAAAATAAGACTCAAAAGATCCAAAAAAAGTAGAAAAAAAAATATAGATCATGGAGGGAACACAGAGAGGATTAGTTCCTACAACTCTGAGGGGTAATTACCACTGATAATTCCACTTTGTAGTTGAGAAAACTGAGGCACAAAGTATGCCCAGTCTAGCATGAGGGTAAAACTGAGTCCTCAAACTCATGTCCATCGAGTCAGTGATGCCATACAACCATCTCATCCTCTGTTGTCCCCTTCTCTTTCTGCCTTCAATCTTTCCCAACATCAGGGTCTTTTCCAATGAGTTGCTCTTCACATCAGGTGGCCAAAGTATTGGAGCTTCAGCATCACATTTACAAGACTTTTTTACTGTTTTATGCTAAACAGAGATGTATTATTAAATCCCTTTAAGACTTCTACTTGATAAAAAAAGGATTAAATTACATATGGTATTGAATTGTTTTAGAGACTGGAGAGAAAAAAAGGAAAAAACAAAATTTGTAAATCTAAATACAGATACAAGAACTATCTTTCATAGCATAATAGCTACTGATTATATAAATAAGCTATTAGATTTGTTGTCAATTTTGGGGGGTGCCATATACCATGTGGCATGCGAGATCTTAGTTCCTCCACCAGGAATCCAAACTGGGACTCTTGCATTGGGAACACCGAGTCTTCGCTGCTGGACCAACAGGGAAGTCCCTGCATGTAATTTTTAACACATATTTGCATGAATACCCATATGTGATGGTGCTGTTTGACTCTTTAGCCATTATGGAGGGAACCAAGTGGTTCTGTATTCCCTGCATCCTCTCTTGGGGCCAGTGACACAAATTGCTTCTGTCCTGCTCACAAACTCATACATGGTAGGATGTTACAAGAAACAAAACCAATAATGTTTTTCAAGTCCCCAAACACCCTTGTCTGTAGAAAGGATGTATCTGAGAGCCCACATCAGAGCAGTCAGCATCGTCTGACCTGGAAAGTGATGTCATGGAATGCTCTGGTGGCTGAAAAGGGAACATGAGACCGGCAGGTCTGGGAGGCAAGCCCGGAGCACAGGCAGAGAGCGTGCAGGACGGGTGCCAAGTGGACTCTAAATAGGGAAGCTGGTGTAAGACAAAGAGGCTTGAAAAGAGTGAGACGCACGCTGCCAGCCCCAAGGAGTCTGTGCTGGGGAACCTAGGAATTATTTTCACGAACAGCGACGTCTGCAGAGGTACAGAGTTCCCAGAGAGGACAGAGGAATAAGGAAGAGTCCAGAGTGAATTTCCCCGACAGTAGTTTCCGGCATTAAAGCCTCTGTGATCATGATGATTGATTTATGTCAAGTGGAAAGTGCTGGTCAGGCACATTGCAGTGTATAACTGAGGTGACAGCTGTCGGAGGGTTGAAAACGGTGTATTTCTTACGCAGCAGAAGGTGCGAACACGTGATTTTAATGTGGCAAGAGTTAAATACACTGAGATTGTCTTCATGCTTACACCTCTGCTGAATAGTCAAAGGTAACGGGCTATTTTAGTATTTTCAGAAAATAATGTATTTTCATTTTAAAATGTGGTACCAAAATAAACACTTAAAGGGACACATGTATGAAAGGTTAAAAATAATATTCAACAAGTTAAAAATGTTTAGAGAGACGTACTGACACATCTGCAAAAAAAAAACAAAACAATTTTTCAATCTCTTCATGGTTTACTTTATATTACAAATTTTGTGCCACTGTTAGATGATATATTAATTTCACTTCTTTACATACATTGAGGAAGAAACATAAAATCAGACCTAAATATATTACAAGGCATTTCAGGGAGGTGTTTTTTGTTGGCCACCAAAAAAAAAAAAAAAGATCTGAAATTTACTTTCGAAATTGAGATAGACTTGTTTAGAACCACTATCCTGGCTCCGTTTCCATTTTCAGTATATCCTGGCTTTTCTCAAGGTCTCAGTAAATGGCTTACACAAATTCTCTGGTCCAAGGTTAACATTCCAGATGTTCCAAAAAGTCATATTCAACACATTCTTCCAGTTGTTTCAAGACCCTTGGGTTATCTGGAAACTCCATGAGTGGAGGAGGACCTTGGGTGTCGGCGGGCAGTCGACTCTGGGTTTTAAAAGCACAGTTTAGAGTCCCAAAGAAGGGCATCAGTTGCCTAACGCTGGAAAGAGAATGCTGGCGCAGCAGAGGGAACTCGCTCTTCATGCCGATCTCATCTGAGCTACTGATTTCCTGCAGAAAACCAACGACGACATGCTAAGAGAGAGGCCCATGCGGGCGGTGAACGCTAAGACACGAGCCCTCTAGGGAAACCCCCTGCTCTGACGGCAGCAGCGTCAACTCGAATCCCATGTCCCCACTGCCGTCTTCCAGCAGATTTCGCTGTGAGCCATCCCGCTGGGGCCCCTGCCACCCCTCCTGCAGGCCCTTCCTCTGAGTCACGGAGGGACTCTGCGGGCACGACTCCTTCTACAGCAGGGGTCCCCAACCTGTGGTCTATTCAGGAACCAAGCTGCAAAGCAGGAGGTGAGCGGTGGAACAAGATGAGATTACAGGGTAGACTGGACATTAGCAACACACTTCGGGTGTCCCTGTCTCCCATGACTCCCAGCTGGGACCATCAGGTTGCAGGAAAAAACCTCAGGGCTCCCAGTGATGCTACATTATGGTGAGTTGGATCATTATTTCATTATCATAATGTAACGATAAAAGAAATAAAGTGCACAATAAAGGTAGTGAAACTACCCTGAAACCACGCCCCCAACCCTTCCCAGCTCCCTGGTCCGTGGAAAAAGTGCCTTCCACAAAACCACCTCCTGATGCTGAAGAGGTTGCGGACCGCTGTTCTGTAGGACTGTGTCCACCCAGGATCCGGGATGAGAAAGCGACATACAAACGGTAAGACAAAGATGAAATGTATAACTCTCTCCAAGTCTGGACACTTAAGAGGCATTTTGAACACCGTTCGAAGTCATTGAAATTAAAAGGCATATGAAGTACTTTGCTCACCCCCTGAGCCCGTCCCCCCTCCACCACAAATACAAATTTTGTAAAAAGGAAAACAATTACCCCATATTTTAATTTTAGAAGTTCAAGAATCCGGACAGTGTGCGGCTTGCATTCTTGGTGATCCTCCTCTAAATTTGAGGAGAAGGCAGGGCTTTCTGTGTCCACTTCGGGAACAAATGCCCACCTGTAACTGGAGGAAAAGAATCTGAGGTCAGGCACGTGGGCTCAGAGCCCACCCAGAGGTTTTCAAATAGCTTCTCTGAGATGTAATTCATGTACCACACAGTTGACTCATTTAAAGTGAGGACTGGTGGTTCAGTGGCTAAGACTCCGCGGTCCCAGTGTAGGGAATGTGGGTTCAGTCCCTGGTAGGGGAACTAGCTCCCACATGCTGCAACTTAAGAGTTCACACGCTGCAACTAAACACTTGGCGTGCTGCAACTAAGACCTAGGACAGCCCAAAATACAAATAAATAAAAAATAGATCGCACCATTCCATAGCTTTTGGTATATTCACAGAATTGTACCTCCATCATCATCCATCGTGATCAATTTTAGGATATTTTAAAACCCCAAATAGAATCGCTGCTCCCTTTAGCGCTCACCCCTCAATCCACTCCAATTATCCCTCAATCCACTCCTAGGTAAGACAAAGATGAAATGTATAACTCTCTCCAAGTCTGGACACTTAAGAGGCATTTTGAACACCGTTCGAAGTCATTGAAATTAAAAGGCATATGAAGTACTTTGCTCACCCCCTGAGCCCGTCCCCCCTCCACCACAAATACAAATTTTGTAAAAAGGAAAACAATTACCCCATATTTTAATTTTAGAAGTTCAAGAATCCGGACAGTGTGCGGCTTGCATTCTTGGTGATCCTCCTCTAAATTTGAGGAGAAGGCAGGGCTTTCTGTGTCCACTTCGGGAACAAATGCCCACCTGTAACTGGAGGAAAAGAATCTGAGGTCAGGCACGTGGGCTCAGAGCCCACCCAGAGGTTTTCAAATAGCTTCTCTGAGATGTAATTCATGTACCACACAGTTCACTCATTTAAAGTGAGGACTGGTGGTTCAGTGGCTAAGACTCCGCGGTCCCAGTGTAGGGAATGTGGGTTCAGTCCCTGGTAGGGGAACTAGCTCCCACATGCTGCAACTTAAGAGTTCACACGCTGCAACTAAACACTTGGCGTGCTGCAACTAAGACCTAGGACAGCCCAAAATACAAATAAATAAAAAATAGATCGCACCATTCCATAGCTTTTGGTATATTCACAGAATTGTACCTCCATCATCATCCATCGTGATCAATTTTAGGATATTTTAAAACCCCAAATAGAATCGCTGCTCCCTTTAGCGCTCACCCCTCAATCCACTCCAATTATCCCTCAATCCACTCCTCAATAGAGGCCACCACTAAACTACTTTCTGTCTGTACAGGTCTTCTTTATTCTGGACATTTCATATAAATTAGAATCATGGTTGTACATGATTATATTCCAACCAATGTACTACATGGCTGTTTGTACCTGGCTTCTCTCACTTAACCTACTATCATCAAGGCTCGCCCATGCTGTACCACGTGCCGACACTTCCATCTCTTTGTGTTGTTGACTACTGCATTGTCTGGACACACCATATGTTATTTATCTGCTTGTCAATTGATGGACATTTAGGTTTTCTCTACTTTTTGCCTATTATGATTAGAGCTGCTATGCATATTCACGTACATTGGAACTCACTTAAAGAAAAAAAAAAAAAACAACAACTTTCTTTTTTAGAGCAGTTTTAGGTTCATCCAAAATTGAGCAGCAACTATGGAGGTTTCCCATCTGCCCCGTGCCCGCTCTCTGCTAGGCTGAGCCTCCCTGTCGACACGCCCACTGGAAGGGTCCATCTGTTACAATCGATGAACCGACTCCCCATCATCACCCCAAGTCCAGAGTTAAGCTTAGGGTTCACTCTTGGAGCTGCATCTTCCACTGGCTTGGACAAGTGTGTAATGACATGTGTCCACAGTATGGTGGACACACAATCACACACAGTCATCTCAGTGCCCTGAAAATCCTGTGCCCTGCCTCCCTCTCCTCCTGGGACACACTCATTTGTTTACTGTCTTCACAGTTTTGTCCTTTACAGATCGTGTACTTGAAAACATATGGTATGTAGCCATTTCAGACTGGCTTCTTTCATTCTGTGTGTCTAACCACAAACATTTCTACATAATTCCTCTCTTTAGGGCGACAGGACAGAGAGAAGTGGCATCTGGGGCCAGGCATGAAATGAAACATATGAGCGGCCGTGTTAAGCCCGCGGGAAATGTGAGCCAACAGGGGCAGAGTGAACGGGAGAGAGCGTGTTCCATTTAGTTAATTAAAAACAAAGAGAGCTGAATAGTTATTTGCTTTGTCATTGATTCAGTCCAGTTCCTACCCCAGGGCCTTTGCATTTGCTCAGCCTGGCATGACCTTCCCCCAGATACCAGCACAGCTAACCCCCTCACCTCATCCGAGTCTTCTTCAAATGTCACCATCTGAGTGGGGACTCCTCAACAACCCTATTTAAACTGCAGGACCTCCCTGGTGGTGCAGTGGGTAGCACCACCCAGGGAACATGGGTTTGATCCCTAGTCTGGGAAGATTCCACTTGCCAAGGATCAATGGAGCCCCTGCATGCCAACTAATGAGGCCAGGCACTAGAGTCCATGGATCACAGATACCAAAGCCCCTGAGCCAGAGCCTGTGCTCTGCAGCAAAAGAGGCCTCCGCAATAAGAAGCCTGTGCAGTTCAACCAAGAGTAGCCTCCACTCCCTGCAACTAGAGAAAGCCCACGCGCAGCAGGGAAGACCCAGCGCAGCCAAAATAAATAAATAAACTGCAGTGCCCCCCCCTCCCCCGACCACAACCCACTGCCACTCTCCCTAAGCCCCTTCTCTGGGGATGACTATCTTCTGCCCTTTGTCTTGTTTAATGTATCTCTCATGACAATGTCATGCTGCAGGGCCAGGAAATTTGGCCGGTTTGTTCACTGTCTTATCTGCAGGCCCTGGGGTAGAGCTGGCACAGAGTAGCACCTGAGACGTGTTAAGGGAATGAGTGAACGCAGTATAATACTGGGCAGGATCAACTTATCCCATCTGTACAGTGGGCAGGGTTCAGAGCACACAGAGCTTCGAGGGCTCCCCCAAAACGGGTTCATTTCTTTTAAAATCAGGAGAGGGGGAAAAGAATTCTTAGGGGAGGGGAAATGTTTTAATATGTAGTATTAATATACTAATCTTAAACCAACACAGCTGTAAAATAAAATTTAAATCTGTAAACACTACTGTGAGCCAAATTCACCAAGCCGCAGATGTTGCGAGTAATCTGAAACTCGGTATTCTGAGCAGGCTACTCGGCCACTGGTAACCCACATGCTGTACAGGAAAGAACAAGTGAAAGTGCTGACGAGGAAAGAAAAGTCACCTCCTTCAAAGAGGACATGTGGTCTCCTATGACTTACATTTGAAATAACGGCATCTTGTCAGGTGGAAAAGAAAGTGCTGTGTCTAGGAACTTGCAAGCTGACAAATAGAGGACCAGCTCGCTCTGGGGCATCTCCCCCACCGACGGTCCGTTTCCATCAGAGGCTGCAACTTTCATTCTGTTGATTTTGTTGCTGTTTCTATAAATTAACAAAGAAACTCTTGTTAGAAATTCATTCACATCCACTGTAGTCCTTTTGCCTATGAAAGGTCCATAAGGTTTTTTCCTTTTGAAAAATGGTCAGAATAGCTGGTCCCTTCACAATTACTTCAAGAAAATGGTGTTTAGGATGAGCTAACCCTACATCATAAATTGATGTTCACAGTCTGGATCTAAAAAACAAACAAACAAACAAACAAAAATACAGTGATGTCCATTAACCTTCACATATGTGCACAGACTCATACACTACTTACCTCAATGATTCATTGTCCTTTTGCAGCTCTTCTTCAAGCTGTATGAATGCCTGAATCTTAAAAAAAAAAAAAAGTGAATTCAAGTTACTATTTGAGAGAGATTAAATCTAGCTTAATGTTTAAAATTTTTATGTCCATAAAAATAGCAAATAAAACAAAAGGAATCAAAAATATGAAAAGAAAACCCATGAAATGGGAAAAAAATATTTGCAAACCAAATATGGTAAAGAACAACATCCAAAATACATAAAGAACTCATACAACTCAATAACGAAAAAAGCAAATAATCAAATAAAAAATGGGCAGAGGACTTGAATTGACATTTTTCCAAAGAAGATATAGGAATGGCCAACAGGCACATGAAAAGATGCTCAACCTCACTAATCGTCAAGGAAACGCAAACTGAAACCACAATGAGACATCACCTCACACCCGTTAGAACTGCTGTCATCCAACGGGCGAGATTGCAAATGCTGGTGAGCATACGGAGAAAAGGGAGCCCTCGTGCACTGCTGGTGGGATTATAAACTGGCACAGTCACTGTGGAAAACAGGAGAACGGCTCCTCAAAACATTAAAAATAGAACTGCCGTATGCTCCACGAAACCCACTTCTGGGACTACGCTCCAAGGAAATGAAAATATTCTCAAAGAGATATGTGTACCCCCATATTCAAGGCAGCATCATTTACCAGGCTGGCCAAAAAGTTCGTCAGCTTTTTCTGTGACGTGGGAAGAAACTGAATCAACTTCTTGGTCAACTCGATACAGTAGCCAAGACATAGAAACATTCTAAGTGTCTATCAACAAATAAATGGATTAAGAAACTGTTTCATATATATGTATATATATATGAATACACACACACGTATATATACACACATGTGTGTATATATACACACATACATGCATATGTATATATGTTTACACATATATGCATATGTATATGCATATGTGTGTATACACACGTACATGCATACAGATGTATGTATGAGAATACACACACACAGTAGAATGTTATTCAGTATGAAAAGGAGGAATCTTGCCATTGGCACATCTGTAGTAATTTGGAAGGACTCTGAGGGCATTACACTATGTAAAATAAGTCAGAGGAGAAAGACAAATACGGTATGATCTCACTTATAAGGGGAACCTAAGAAACAAAACAAAGCAAAACCAAACCACACTCACAGAAGAGATCAGAGGCAGGGGGTGGAAGGAGGGAAAACTGAATGAAGGTGGTCAAAAGGTACAAACGTCGACTTATAAGACATGTTATTACTAGGGATAATGCAGGACGTGACAACTGCAGTCAAAGCTGCTCTAAGTCACAGGTGAAAGTAAAGACAGTAAATCCCGAGTTGTCATCACAAAGAAAAAAATTCTTTTCTTTTGGACCTGTATGAGATGATGGATGCTAACTGAATGTGATAAGGGTCTCATGATATATTTCAGTCAAATCATTATGTGATTTGACTGAACTTTAAACTTATATGCTGCTGCATGACACTTATATCTCATTAAAAGTGGGAAAAGCCCAGTTTAAAAAATAGCAAATAGGGAGTTCTATGGCGGTCCAGTGGTTAAGACTTCAATGCTTTCACTGCTGGGTTCAATCTTTGGCTGGGGAAGTCAGATCCCAAAAGTCATGCAGGATGGCCAAAAAAAAAAAAAAAAGCAAATAATATCAAATTAATTTAAATAACTACAGTTGAGAGGTCAACTATGATTAGAGGATAAAATATCTCTACTTAACCAAGAGCTGACCATGCACTACCAACTTGATTGAAAATTTTACGGATCAAATTAGATATACACGAAATGATACATTATTCCTGAAAATGCATTTTAAAAAGTTCCAGTTTTACCTCAAGAATAAAGTATTTGCACTTACCAATTCAGAGACCATTATTGGCCACAGTGAAGTCAAATGTTGGGGAGATATTCTTAGCAGCAAAACTCTGAAAAAAAGAAACATCTGAGCAGCAACTGAGGATGTCTGTCCCACTCTGAGATTGTCTGTCAGGCGTTCTAAGGAAAGAAGATTTTCGAGATGTCACACAAATGAGGAGTTTGGAGCTTCCCACTAGACAAAGAGGAAAAACACAACTGCAATTGCTCTGACATTTGACAACAACTGTAGGTGAGCTGGGTGTTGGGAGAATGGTATTACCCTCCATATTTGCCCACAGCCCTCTTTTTTGTGAGGCATAGCAGTTCATGGCCTTTGCTAAAGAAGTGAACTAAGGGTCTCTTATTCCCCTGCTACAGCTGAGTAGGAAGGAGGGCATCAACTTCTGGCTCAAGCCAGAAATCTACTGCATCATCAATGAGGATGTAAATGATGTTGGTGGTTTTTCTAATTCTTAATTTTTGGTCATGCTGTATCAAAAAAGCAGTATTTCAGACAACTATACCACGTGGGAGAAAAGAAGAGCATCCTAAATGATGTAAAATGTTGAAACAAGTATATACATTCTATGTTCACTGCAATCCCTATAGTGACCACTGCAAAAAACTTTAAAAAGAGACACATCCCCAAACCCACTTTGAAAGGTGAAAGTGAAGTCGCTCAGTCGTGTCCGACTCTTTGAGACCCCATGGACTGTAGCATATCAAGCTTCTCTGTCCATGGGATTTTCCAGGCAAGAGTACTGGAGTGGGTTGCCATTTCCTTCTCCAGGGGATCTTCCGGACCCAGGGGTTGAATCCAGCTCTTCCGCATTGTAGGCAGACGCTTTACCCTCTGAGCCACCAGGGAAGTTTAAATCAAAATAGATTGCTGAAAAAATGTTCAAGTAACCTCAGGAAAATAGAAAAAGGCAAACAAAGGAATGAAAAACAAAGAACAAACAGATAATAAATAAAAAGGCATAATATATTTTGCTGCTGCTGCTGCTAAGTCGCTTCAGTTGTGTCCGACTCTGTGCGACCCCATAGATAGCAGCCCACCAGGCTCCCCTGTCCCTGGGATTCTCAGGCAAGAACATTGGAGTGGGCTGCCATTTCCTTCTCCAATGCATGAAAGTGAAAAGTGAAAGTGAAGTCGCTCAGTTGTGTCTGACTCCTAGCGACCCCATGGACTGCAGCCTACCAGGCTCCTCCATCCATGGGATTTTCCAGGCAAGAGTACTGGAGTAGGGTGCCATTGCCTTCTTCGTAATATATCCTGACATGCCAGTAATTACATTAGAGGCAAACTGTCTAAATCCACTAGTTAAAAGAGAGAGATTGGTTGAATGGATTAAAGAAATGACCTACTTATATGCTATCTTACACAAAACTCACTTCAAATATATAAGTAGGTTAAAGGTAAAAGGATGGGAAAAGACACACTGTGCTAACATTTTCAGAAAGCTGGAGTAACACTATTAACATGGAATGGACTTCAGAGCAGAGCAAAGCACCAGGGTCAAAGAGGGAGACTGCAGAGTGAAAGGTCAATTCAGCAGGAAGATATAGCATTCCTAAATGCCTGTGTACCGAACAGAGGTCTAAATTACAAGAAGAAAGAACGACCAGAACTCAAAGAAGAATAACTTCTGACAACTGTAGCTGAGGTTCAAGATCCCTACCCCATGACGGATAGAAGCCCTAGGAAAAAAAACAGTCAACTAAGGAGATAGAAGAACCGAGCAATACCATCGGCCTGCAGGATCCAAAAACTTGCAGAACACTCCGCTCAGCACAGCAGAATTCATCTCATTAACTGCTCGTGGAACATTCACCAAGACTGCTTAATGACCCATGACAAAATCTAACAAATTTAAATTCTACAAAGAATGTTCTCTGACCACGTGTGTGTGCTTAGTCACTAAGTCGTGTTTGACTCTTTGTGACCCCATGGACTGTAGCCTCCCAGACTCCTCTATCCATGAGGATTCTCCAAGCAAGATTCTCCAGGATTGCCATGCCCTCCTCCAAGGGATCTTCCCAACCCAGGGATCAAACCCAGGTCTCCCGCATTGCAGGTGGATTCTTGACCGTCTGAGCCATCAGGGAAGCCCACTCTGACCATAATGGACTCAAACTGGAAATTAATTATAGAAGAACAACTGGAAACACTTGGAAATTAACAAACTTCTATTAATAAATAAGATATGGGATGAAGAGGAAGCATCAAAGCAAATAAAACATATAAAGCAATGAATGAAAATTAAAAGATTATCAGATTTTGTGGGATATAGTTAAAGTTATGAGAAGGAAATGTATAGCACTAAATGCTTACACTATAAAAGAAGAAAGCACTCAATTCTATAATTCAAGCCTCTATCTTACGAGACTTGGAAAAGGAAATGGCAACCTACTCCAGTATTCTTGCCTGGAGAATCCCATGGATAGAGGAGCCTGGCAGGCTATAGTCCATGGGGTCGCAAGAGTTGGACATGACTTAGTGACTAAACCACCACCACCACCACCTAAAAGCAAGGACAAAGAAGGGCATGATAAAGAGCAGACCCAAATGAAATTGCAAACAAAACAAAAATAATACACAAAAAAATCAAACTAAAGTTTGGTAATTTGAAAAGAACAATGAAACTGATAAACTTCTAGAAACACTAGCCCCAAAAAAGAGAAGGTAAATTACCAATATCAGGAATGAAACAAAGGTTATCTCTATAGGCATCAAAAGGATAATGACACTTGAATTACTGTTTAAATGAGGATGCCAAATGGTACACCCACTCTGAAAAACAGTTTGGCAGTTTCATAGAGAGTTTCTTAAGAGTTTCTTAGAGAGTTAGATGACAAAGGTCCATCTAGTCAAAGCTATGGTTTTTCCAGCAGTCATGTTTGGACGTGAGAGTTGGACTATAAAGAAAGCTGAGCACTGAAGAATCGATGCTTTTGAACTGTGGTGTTGGAGAAGACTCTTGAGAGTCCCTTGGACTGCAAGGAGATCCAACCAGTCAATCCTAAAGGAAATGAGTCTTGGATATTCATTGAAAGGACTGATGCTGAAGCTGAAACTCCAATACTTTGGCCACCTGATTCAAAGAACTGACTCATTTGAAAAGACCCTGATACTGGGAAAGATTGAAGGTGGGAGGAGAAGGGGACGACAGAGGATGAGATGGCTGGATGACATCACCAACTTGATGAACATGAGTTTGAGTAAGCTCCGGGAGTTGGTGAGGGATAGGGAGGCCTGGTATGCTGTAGTCCATGGGGTCCCAAAGAGTCGAACATGACTGAGCGACTGAACTGAACTAGAGTTAAACACACATTTACCACAGGACCCTGTAATCAAACCCTTGTGTAGAGAAATGACATTTACAACCATACAAAAATGGTACATGCATGCTTATCATAGAGGCTTTATTTCTAATAACCCCAAACTGGAACAACACAAAAGTCCTCCAGTTAAATGGATAAATGAACTGTAAAACATCCATTAAATGGAGTATTATTACTCATTAAAAAAGAGCAAACTCCTGATATACCCATGAACCTACTTGCCTCTGGATGGATCTCAGAGGCATTGTACTGAATGAAAAAGCTATTCTCAAAAGGTGACATGGTGCACGATTCTATTTATACAATATTCTCAAAGTGACAAATAAAAGTGATGGAGAACAGGTGAGCGGTTTCCAAGGGTTAGGGCTGGGTAGAGGGTGTGACTCTATAAAGAAGTGAGTGGCTTGATGCTGGGAAAGATTGAAGACAGGAGGAGAAAGGGACCACAGAGGATGAGATGGTTGTATGGCGTCACTGACTCAGTGGACGTGAGTTTGGGTAAACTCCAGGAGCTGGTGATGGACAGGGAGGCCTGGCGTGCTGCAGTTCATGACGTCACAAAGAGTCAGCCACAACTGAGCGACTGAACTGAAATGGGTGGCTTGAGGTCATTGCTTAGTGGTGAGGGAAGAGTTCTATGCCCTGGCTGTGGTGCTGTCCACAAGAATTTGTAGAGGAGATTCATGCACAGAACTGGACATACACACAAACATACACAAGAAGAATGCATTGTAGAAACTGGAGAGATCGGAACAAGTCTCTAGTTGAGTTGCGGTAATATTCCCATGTCAATTTTTGGTCTTAATGAGGGACTATGTTTATGTGAGATGTGACCCTGGGAAAGCTGAACAAATGGTACCCAGGAACACTAGGTACTATTGGTGCCACTTCTTGTGAGTCTTAATCTATCTCAAGAAAAAACAGATTAAAAAAAAAGTGGTTTGTACACATAGGGCATGTTTTGTATTGATACTTCAAAACTAAACTCATGAGATTATTCTTCAGTCAAGATGATCTATTTTAGAATCTCTAATACGCCTTTCTTAGCTGAGTGATAAACCTTACAGGCTGAAGGAGTCCTTGTGAACAGACAGAGGAGACAGCCCTGAGCCAGAACCGCGCACCACTGTCAAGGCTGCGAAATCTCGTTTTAGGCCGGCCAGGTAATCTCGCTGAGCCCGCTTCCTATCTGTGAAACTCACCGGCCTCAAAGGGTGCCGCCTGAAGACCACAGCCTACTGTTGGGAGCCAGAGAGCTCAGACTCCAGTCCAGGTTTTGCCATGTAGTGGCAATGCAACTTTCAGTTCAGTCGCTCGGTCGTGTCTGACTCCTTGCGACCCCATGAATCGCAGCACGCCAGGCCTCCCTGTCCATCACCAACTCCCGGAGTTCACTCAGATTCATGTCCATCGAGTCCGTGATGCCATCCAGCCATCTCATCCTCGGTCATCCCCTTCTCCTCCTGCCCCCAATCCCTCCCAGCATCAGAGTCTTTTCCAATGAGTCAACTCTTTGTATGAGATGGCCAAAGTACTGGAGTTTCAGCTTTAGCATCATTCCTTCCAAAGAAATCCCAGGGTTTATCTCCTTCAGAATGGACTGGTTGGATCTCCTTGCAGTCCAAGGGACTCTCAAGAGTCTTCTCCAACACAACAGTTCAAAAGCATCAATTCTTCGGTGCTCAGCCTTCTTCACAGTCCAACTCTCACATCCATACATGACCACTGGAAAAACCATAGCCTTGACTATACGGACCTTAGTTGGCAAAGTAATGTCTCTGCTTTTGAATATGCTATCTAGGTTGGTCATAACTTTTCTTCCAAGGAGTAAGCGTCTTTTAATTTCATGGCTGCAGTCACCATCTGCTAATTCCTCTGAGCATCGGTATCCTGTAAAAATGGAGCTAACACAGGACAGCGAGGAAGACTTAAAAGATGGGAGGGACTTCAGGAGACCTGGAAGGAGCCGTCCTCAGCAGTTAAAGGGCCTGGAGTGTTGCCTTGGGGTCTTTCTGATCCCTTCGTCAGGGGCCTTTCTAGGGGGTGATGACTGTTTTCCTTTAATTCTAGACAAGCAGCATTTGGTCACCCTTCCCATTAAAAATAATAATAATAATTGCTTTGAGCTCATTTACAGATTCTTCTGAGGTCAATGTAAAATTTATGTCATGAGGAGCCAAGATATACGGCGCTATTTAGCTCCACACTCCACGCACAACGATCACCCTCACCCAGGGCTGCTTGACGGTGGTCAGTCAGGGGGAAAGGACCCCAGAGGGGACCCCAGAGGAGAAGCCAGGCCTTCCCTATTCCGCCTCTTCTGATCAGGCCTTGACTATCCACCATGGTGTGCAATTATTTAGAACCTTCTGGATCGTCTACTCCCTTGACCTCATGGCTCCAGAGGACTCAGTGACCCAAGACTGTCAGAGAATACTCTGAAACCCACCACTCCAGCACCGCCAGGGAGATCCATTCTATTTTTTCAAACAGGTAGTATTAAAAAACAAAAACAAAAAACACACCCTTAAGTTATCCAAAGTGGAGGGTATTTATTTGGAGAAACTCCTCTTTCTCCAAGGGCTCCCAAACCATTTCCTACTTAAAGTCAGCATGAAGGTGACCTTCACATACAGATAAGAAAGTAAAAGTAAAGTCACTCAGTTGTGTCTGACTCTTTGAGACTCCATGGATTGTAGCCCACCAGGCTTCTCCATCCATGGGATTTTCCAGGCAAGAGTACCTGAGTGGGTTGCCATTTTCCTTCTCCAGGGGAATCTTGCCGACCCAGGGATCGAACCTGGGTCTCCCATATTGTAGGCAGACGCTTTACCCTCTGAGCCACCAGGGAAGCCCCCATATATGTATATACCATATATAATGTATATACTATTCTGTGGCCCCCTACTTCCCTCTCCCTTTCATGATCTCTCAGAAATTGAATGTTTACATCCTGCTGTGGTCAGACCCTCCACGCCGCTGGTTAAGGAAGGCCACTGTCTGTATTCTTCTTGTTCTGCACACTGAACAGGGTCTCTTCAGCCCTCTGGGGCTCAGCCCAGGGTTTACGAGAGGGTCTGATGGGAGAGAAGGTGGGCTGCCTGGTGCACTGGCCACTGCGCTCTGCTTCTGGGACAGGGGGCTTGACCCTGCCCTTTCAGGCCCCTGTCCCATGGCCAGGTGTGTAAAGCACCATCCCATCAACCACAGGAAACGGGGTTCCTGTCGCTCTTCCTCCCTCCCAAATCCTGTAAGGATGCCATGAAATCCAGCTCTGACTCTGCTCTGAGCTGAAGGCTTTGGGGGGCTGCCATCATCTTCATGGGCATTCCTGGTCACCCTCTGATCTCATCAGCCTGTTAGTACTTCGAGTAAGGATCTGTCCTATCTGAATATTCGCTTTCACACATCGTAGGCATTCAGGATGTTATGGCATGCACATCTCCATGATGCGCTTGACATTGCAGATGTTATGTCAATTGAATATAAAATGGTATTTTTTATTATTGCCAGTGTAAAACACTATCATAATTAATACCTGGGAAAGCTGTTAATGTTTTGGCCTAAAATCATTCAGTTCAGTTCAGTTGCTCAGTCGTGTCCGACTCTTTGCGACCCCATGAATCGCAGCACGCCAGGCCTCCCTGTCCATCACCAACTCCCGGAGTTCACTCAGATTCACGTCCATCGAATCAGTGATGCCATCCAGCCATCTCATCCTCGGTCGTCCCCTTCTCCTCCTGCCCCCAATCCCTCCCAGCATCAGAATCTTTTCCAATGAGTCAACTCTTCACATGAGGTGGCCAAAGTACTGGAGTTTCAGCTTTAGCATCATTCCTTCCAAAGAAATCCCAGGGCTGATCTCCTTCAGAATGGATTGGTTGGCTCTCCTTGCAGTCCAAGGGATTCTCAAGAGCCTTCTCCAACACCACAGTTCAAAAGCATCAATTCTTCGGCGCTCAGCCTTCTTCATAGTTCAACTCTTACATCCATATATGACCAGGAAAAACCATAGCCTTGACTAACGGACCTTAGTCGGCAAAGTAATGTCT
Organism: Cephalophus harveyi; assembly: GCA_006410635.1. Classification (NCBI taxonomy): domain Eukaryota; kingdom Metazoa; phylum Chordata; class Mammalia; order Artiodactyla; family Bovidae; genus Cephalophus; species Cephalophus harveyi. The sequence goes on along the minus strand of SJYT01034147.1, from coordinate 456,763 downwards.
CTGCTTTTGAATATGCTATCTAGGTTGGACATAACTTTTCTTCCAAGGACTACACGTCTTCTAATTTCATGGCTGCAGACACCATCTGCAGTGATTTTGGTTGATTATTTCTTCTACACTATCTCAATCATTTAATCTCTAGGCCTATCCATGTTGTTACAAATGACATTATTTCGCTCATTTTTATGGTTGATTAATATTTCATTGTATGTATATCAGTTGAGTTCAGTCCCTTACTCGTGTCCGACTACTTGCGACCCCATGAATCACAGCACGCCAGGCCTGCCTGTCCATCACCAACTCCTGGAGGTCACTCAAACTCATGTCCATCGAGTCGGTGATTCCATCCAGCCACCTCATCCTCTGTCGTCCCCTTCTCCTCCTGCCCCAATCTCTCCCATCATCAGAGTCTTTTCCAATAAATCAACTCTTTGCATGAGATGGTCAAAGTGCTAGAGTTTCAGCTTCAGCATCAGTCCTTCCAATGAACACCCAGGACTGATTTTCTTTAGAATAGACTGGTTGGATCCCCTTGCAGTCCAAGGGACTCTCAGAGTCATCTCCAACACCACAGTTCAAAAACATCAATTCTTCAGTGCTCAGCTTTTTTCACAGTCCAAGTCTCATGTCCACACATGACCACTTGAAAAACCATAGCCTTGACTAGACAGACATTTGTTGGCAAAGTAATATATCTGCTTTACAATATGCTATCTAGGTTGGTCATAACTTTCCTTCCAGAGAGTAAGCGTCTTTCAATTTCATGGCTGCAATCACCATCTGCAGTGATTTGTAAGCCCCCCAAAATAAAGTCTGATACTGTTTCCACTGTTTTGCCATCTATTTCCCATGAAGTGATGGGACCAGATTCCGTGATCTTTGTTTTCTGAATGTTGAGCTTTAAGCCAACATTTTCACTCTCTTCTCTCACTTTCATCAAGAGGCTTTTCATTTCCTCTTCACTTTCTGTGATAAGGGTGGTGTCATTGATCTTCGTTTTGTGAATGTTGAGCTTTAAGCCAACTTTTTTGCTCTCCTCTTTCACTTTCATCAAGAGGCTTTTTAGCTCCTTTTCACTTTCTGCCATAAGGGTGGTGTTATCTGCATATCTGAGGTTATTGATATTTCTCCCAGCAATCTTGATTCCAGCTTGTGTTTCTTCCAGTCCAGCATTTCTCATGATGTACTCTGCATAGAAGTTAAACAAGCAGGGTGACAATATCCAGCCTTGACGGACTCCTTTTCCTGTTTGGAACCAGTCTGTTGTTCCATGTCCAGTTCTAACTGTTGCTTCCTGACCTGCATACAGATTTCTCAGGAGGCAGGTCAGGTGGTCTGGTATTCCCATCTCTCTCAGAATTTTCCAGTTTATTGTGATCCACACAGTCAAAGGCTTTGGCATAGTCAATAAAGCAGAAATAGATGTTTTTCTGGAACTCTCTTGCTTTTTCCATGATCCAGCAGATGTTGGCAATTTGATCTCTGGTTCCTCTGCGTTTTCTAAAACCAGCTTGAACATCAGGAAGTTCACGGTTCATGTATTGCTGAAGCCTGGCTTGCAGAATTTTGAGCATTACTTCACTAGCATGTGAGATGAGTGCAATTGTGCGGTAGTTTGAGCATTCTTTGGCATTGCCTTTCTTTGGGATTGGAATGAAAACTGACCTTTTTAAATGGTTAATCAAGAAGGGATGTGGGCTGAGAACTAGTAGTACTAATATTTAGGAAAAGCATATACTCCGTGAACTGACAGATAGTTATATGAAAATTTTTAGGAGAGCAGTGTTAAGAGATATATTGCATAATTCTACATGGAACAACCTGAATACCCTTCCATTGGTGACCAGGCAAACAACTCACAGAATGGAACACTGTAGATAAACAAACAAAAAGGAGTAACTCTGGGTAATTCAATAGCATGAATGACTTTCAAACACAAAAGAAGCCAGACTCAAAGGCTCTACACTCTCTAGTCACATTCACATTTATAAGACATTCTGGAAAAAATGAAACTACGTGAGCAGAAAGCAGATTTAGCAGTTGATGGGGTCAGGGGAGGAGATGACCTCTGAGGGGCAAGAGCGAACTTTCAGAGGTGATGGAAATGTTCTGTATTTTGACTGTCGTGGTGATTACGTGACTGTGTGTGTTTATCAAAATTCACAGAACTGTACAGCCAGAAGGGTGACTTCTACTGTATGTAAGGTGTCAGTCACTCAGCCTTTCTGACTCTGAGCGACCCCATAGACTGTAGCCCACCAGGCTCCTCTGTTGATGGAATTCTCCAGGAAAGAATACTGGAGTGGGTAGCCATTGCATTCTCCAGGGGATCTTCTGGACTGAGGGACTGAACCTGGGCCTCCTGAACTGCAGGTGGATTTTTTACCATCTGAGCCACTAGGGGAAGTCATCTTTACTGTATGTAAATTACACCTTGATAAACCTGACCCTCCCCCAAAATGACTAACATCATCATTTTAGTGTTTATAAAACTGTTTTTACACTAGTACTCATGATATTTAACATGATCTTGAAAGATTTTTTTTTTTACTTCATTATATCTTATTTAGGCTATGAGTCTTAAGAAAAACACGTTTCTATTTGAGAATTCTTTCATATCTTGGAGGACGGTGAATTAGAATGTTCATCTTAACATTTCATGAGGAGGGGGAAAAAAACCCTTCAAAGTCATGTGTAATATCCCATTCGTTTTTTTAGAAAGGACTTTCGATGTTGACTGTCTTTAAAGTCTTCACTGAATTTCTTGGGCTTCCCAGGTGGCTCAGTAGGTAAAGAACCTGCCTGCAATGCAGGAGACGCCGGGGATGTGGGATTAATTCCTGGGTTAGGGAGATCCCCAGGAGGAGGGCATGGCAACCCACTCCAGGATTCTTGCCTGGGGAATGCCCGTGGACAGAGGCGCCTGCTGGGCTGCAGTCCATGGAGTCGCAAAGAGTCGGACGTGACTGAAGCAACCGAACACAGCACAGTGTTGAATTTGTTACAGTATTGCTTCTGCTTTATGTTTCGGTTTTTTGGCCTAGAGAGATGTGGGATCTCAGTTCCCCAACCAGGGACTGAACCCCCCCACCCCCTGCACTGGAAGGTGAAGTTTTCACCACTGGACCACAAGCGAAGCCCCAATCATTCATTTTTGAGGCAGATAAAGGATACTGATAGGGTGAAGGAGAGAAAAAAACTGCTAAGGAGAAAAGGCACTCCTCCACAGTCTTGCTCCTTCACTACCCTCCCAGTATCTGAACTGCAGGAGGGACTGAGCAGGGGACAGTGCCGAAGAAGCATGGCCAGACTTTAAAAAATGACCCAATAAAGACGAACAGCATTATAGTAACTGATTTTTGAAACAAAGTTCCCGATTTGCCAAAGTCCTTCCACGACCGCCCCTGGGCCCCCTCGTCTAACGCTGGCCTGTTCTGCCAGCACATGCTGTGGGCCCCTCTGGTCTCCAGCCAGGGCTGTCTGTGTGGGGAGGGGGCTTGGGTGAAGGGCGGGCCTTCTTACCTTGGATTAGAGGAAGGTAAAGGTGGTACTGATCGACTTCTCCACTGAAGACAGCGAAAGCCTGGCGCTTTAGCAGCATGGCTTTCTGCTCAAAACTGGAGAACAGCTTTAAAGAACTGCTCTGCATGTCTGGAATAAACACAGCAAATAAGTTTCACTTAGTGAGAAACCCACAATGAGAGGTAAGTGATGAGAAATTCACACAAGTGTTCATTCCTATCTTCCCTGGTGGAATATGGTCTTGATTAAGGGCATGTAGCTATTATCTAAATATTTACAATTTATAGAAGTATTTATTTCTTGAGTGATACTTAATGATAGGGTATTTGAAGACAATATGTGGTATAGGTAAGTACTCCTAACAAATTATGGTCACCTTATCATTGCTTTCAAAGTATTTTCCCCACTATAAAAATGCAAAAATGGTGGTTAGAGGCATTCTTGTCAACTGACTGGAACTAGGAAGGTTCATTCATGGAGTCCTGGCAAATCCTATGCACCACATTATAGTTTGTGGCTGAAACGGCACCATAAAATGTTTGAGTCACATTCTAAAATACGTGGTAAAAGCTCACTACGACCAAAAGGCATGGGTCCTTTAAAGTATGACTTATGTGCCCATTAACACAGAAAGACTTACTCATTAGATCTTTAAACATTGTTTTCTCATGAGTCAGAAGATGGTCAATAATGGACTTCCAACTGGATATTTAAAAAAAAAAAGCAAAGTTAAATATGCAAAGGGTGACAGCCCAATCAAAAATATCAAGGAAAAATAACATGTCTCTTTAAGATTAAAAACTGCTTTCTGAAAAGTTAGTGAAAGGGATGAATTAGGAGAAACTAAGCAGAAGCTCTTCATTTATAACCTTAATATAGGGAGTAAATAACATACGAAGTAATGAATAATTCCCAGACCACCATAAAAGAAAGCATTTGTTTCAAAGTCCTTTGGCTTGTGCAAAAAAAAGAAAGTCGCTCAGTTGTGTGAGCTCCTTTGTCCATGGGATTCTCCAGACAGGAATACTGGAGTGGGTTGTCATTCCCTTCTCCAGGGGATCTTTCCAACCCAGGGATCGAACCCGGGTCTCCTTCACTGCAGGCGGAATCCTTTACCATCTCAATCAAAAGGCTTTTGCAAGGGTTGCCCTTAAACGTGTTTGCACAGATGAAGTCCATACACTTGTACTGAGCAGTGGGGGTCCTGAAGACAAACACCACTAGCTTTCGTCAGAGTCTCCCACAGTGCAACAGGATCACAGGGTCAAAGGGCAAGTCGCTCAGTCGTGTCCGACTCTTTGCGACCCCAGGGACTATACAGTTCATAGGATCCTTCAGGCCAGAATACTGGAGTGAGTGGCCGTTCCCTTCTCCAGGGGATCTTCCCAACCCAGGGATTGAACCCAGGTCTCTGGTATTGCTGGCAGATTCTTTACCAGCTGAGCCACCAGGGAAGCCCAAGAATACTGGAGTGGGTAGCCTGTCCCTTCTCCACTGGATCTGACCGACCCAGGGTGAAAGCCAAGGTCAAAGAAGCTGACCAGTCTCTACCCTTGACCCCTGCTGTTAATAAAGACATGTTCAGCCAAGCCACGGGCAGAGTTACGAGTGGTTCTGCTGACCTCCGAGTAGAAAGCGCAGTCAGTTCATCCTGATTCTATGCATCTCTACTGCCCGCACAGAGCCTGGTGGGTGCACGGTCTCAGCGAGGACTCATGGGGTGTAAGCCCAGAAGTGGGGGACGGACCCCAGAGGGTCATCACAGAGCCCTGACATCTCAGTGCTGGTCCAGCATCTTGTGATTACAAGACAGGGCAGCACCAGGCCAAGTACCGCTGGAACCCCTTGTTATGCTCTTTAGGAATAATAACAATTCTTCTCTTGATTATTTAAAAAAAAAAGGGGGGGGGGCACCAGTGTCATTTTCAAAAGACTTCAATTCCTTCCCCGGAAATACACCATTAACCTGTGAGGCATGTCCTAAGATTTGGGATGATAACAGCTAGCTCTGGTCGCCATTTCAGGAATGGGAACTAATTATAGAAACCCACACACGTTGCCACTTGACGGTTCCTGGCCCGTTTTTTAAATCAGGATGGTGTTTCTTACTGCACACAAGATGCGTCCATCTGGAAGAAGGCCGGATCCAAGAATAACTCCAGGGCTTCTTTCTTCCAGGCTCGTTTGGTATAGGCATAACCGCTCAGAGAGCTCAGCAGCTGGGCGCCCGCCCGGAAGCTGGGGGCGTTATAGGCACTGCAAGGGGGTGGGTAGGGCAAAGGCTCAAGGTCAGAGGCCGTGAGAGGAGCCCTGTTGGATGCATTTCCCATTAGCCATCTTCCCACACCTGGGCAGGAGTGGGCAGGTTTGGGGGGGTTACAGAGATGCGGCGGCCGTACCTGTGATTGCGCAGGTAAGGAAAAACATAGTGGAGCAAACGTGAGATCAAGGGCACCGCTTTCTCCTTCTCGTCACTTCGGTAAACCATGTCCAGGAGCGACGCCAGGACCTAGGAGAACCGGAATCGGAAAACAGGACTCTCCTAAAGGAAGTGGCAATGTGGGGCACATACAGCCTAGCAGGACAACCCCACGGGGCAGCCGGAGGCCCAGGCTGGCTTACCGGCTCAGCCGGGATGGTGCAGCCCGAGCCCCCAGTCTCTAAGAATGGACGCGCCCCCGTGAAGCCTCATTCCCCTGGCGGGGATGACGAGGCAGACACGTAGTTACCTCTGCCAGGAGGGACAAGGCCTGCACGCTATACACCGAGGGTGCAGAGGCGGACACCATTGCTGAGGTGGCAGCGGCAGCATCTGCTGAGAGAGGCATTTGTGTTTTAACCGTGACAGATGGGGGATGTGCCTGCTGGCCCAGTGGTTAGGTCGCTGCGATCTCACTGCTGGGGCCGGGGGTCACTCCCTAGTCAGGAAACTAAGATCTCGCAGGCTGAACAGCACCCCCCCCCCAAAAAAAAAAACCTCAAGATGGACTGGTCACCATTTATGCCCCCAAAGCATCACGTGAACGTGAGTCATGAGTGTCCACCTTTCACGCTGGTTACGAGTGTAAGTATGTGTCACATATTCTTCTCTTCTCACATGTTCAGTTTCCGCAACTGAGAACCTTTGTTTAGCACCAGCTCACCATCTTCCTCCCTGGTTCTCTTCCCATCATCATTCTTGCAACTTCAACATCCCCTCGGGTGGTGCCTGTCACCCTGGCCCCTGAGCCACTCTTTTCACCAATCTTTTTATTTTGCTCCAGCTCAGCTAGCCACTGTCACCCGGCACACATGTGGTTGCACCAGTTTCCCAAATCTCCATCTCTGGCCTCCTGTCGTGACCATGTCTTATTTCACCTGCTCACTTACTCTTAGAATGCTGCTATGACGGCTTCCTCCGGCCCCTGCAACTCCCCACCTTAATTAGCCATCAACCCCCCAGGTCTTCGCGTCTCTTCCTCCCCACCCATAACCGTGGTCCATCAGCCACCTTGAGAGCACCCTTCATTCTCTTTCTCCTCTCCCCCTCCTGGGGCACTCACTCAGAGGCATGCAAAGCTTGGCTAAACCCAGTGATTGCCTAGTTCCGCACAGCAAAATGCTCTCGAGAAAATCAAACCACTATGAAATAGATCTCACTCTTTCATGAGCATGAAGCTCAAAAAACACCTGATGCTACTAGATACACCTCCCCAGGTATCTCCGCACTATGCTGGCTTCCTCACTCTCCAACCCAATCCACCTCCTCCCTCCAGAGCCACCACTATGCGCGCCTTCTCAGGGGCAGAAAATGAATGTGAACAAATGGGAACTCCCTCGGTTTGGCCTCACGCGTTATTAATCTAGAACGTTGATATCCATGTTCTCTGCCTTGTCTGTTTGATAGATATGTTCCTGGCTCTTGTCAAAGAACAGTAATTCCATTTACCATGTTAATCCTGGCCCTTTGGCTGTCAAGACTTGATGCTGGAAAAGACTGAAGGCAGGAGGGGAAGGGGACGACAGAGGATGAGATGGTTGGATGGCATCACAGACTCGATGGACATGAGTTTGAGTAAACTCCAGGAGTTGGTGATGGACAGGGAGGCCTGGCGTGCTGCAGTCCACGGGGTTGCAAAGAGTCAGACACGACTGAGCGACTGAACAGATGGCCATCAAAAACGTCACTTTCTAACTATCCTTTCACCTTCTGGGACTTCCCTGGTGGCTTAGACGGTAAAAGCATCTGCCTACAATGCAGGAGACCTGTGTTCGACCCCTGGGTTGGGAAGATCCTCTGGAGAAGGAAATGGCAACCCACTCCAGTACTTTTGACTGGAAAATCCCATGGACGGTGGAGCTTGGTAGGCTATAGTCCATGGGGTCGCAAAGAGTCGGACACGGCTGAGCGACTTCACTTTCACTTTTCTCCTTCTGATACTGACTCCTACCGCTCTGCTGCCCTGTTCCATCACCATACAAATATGCTTAGATGGACTCTAACTGAAAAATTAGCCAAATAAACGATATTCTTTGGTCCTTAGTACTACTTCATTAGGGCTTCCCCGATGGCTCAAGTGGTATAGAATCTGCCTGCAGTGCAGGGAACGCGGGTTTGATCCCTGGGTCAGGATGATCCCTGGAGGAGGAAATGGCAACCCACTCCAGCATCCTTGCCTGGAGAATCTCCTGGACAGAAGAGCCTGGCAGACTATAGTCCATGGGGTCACAGAGGGTCAGACGTGACTTAGCGGCTACACCACCACCGCTCTATGGGAGGGTCAGCACATGGGCTGTAGTCCGTAGGGTCTCAAAGAGCCGGACACCACTGAGCATGCATTCACTACTTCCTTCCTGTCCTGCTGATGATTAAGCCTCAGCGGGTTATCGACACCCACTGCCAGGTCCTTCTCATCTCAGTCCTTTATCCCCCCCGACCCCAGCATGCCATGACCCCCAGCCGGGTCCAGAGAGCCTGCATCCTTATCTGACACTGCTTCTCAGCAGCCTTCTACCATGCGCCGCCTCCCTCCTTCTGGAAACACTCTCCTTCATAGTTTCCGTGACTCGATGTTTTCTCGGTTTCTCAACCTACCCCAGTGACCTTTCCCAACTCCTTCCCAGACCATCTCAAGATTTAATATGGCCATGCCAACCCAGGCTCCACTTCCCTCCCCCGAGATGTTCCTGCTGCGGTCTTCTCCCTCGCGGGCAGCTGTTTAAACCAAAACCCGAAGTCGCCCTTGAGTGCCTTTCGGTGACTCCCACGTCCCAGTCCATCAGCAGGTTCCGGGGACCCTGCCCTCCCACCAGCCCTCCGCGTTCTAGCGTCCATGCCTCTGATTCAGCGTCAGCTGTGCCCGAAGCACCATGAGAGCTTTCTGTCTGAACCTCTGGTTTCTGTTCTGGGTTGATGCGGCCCATGTTGCTCCCAGCTGCCACACTGATGTTTTCTGAAAACTCAGTCTGATCCTGTCACTGCTCCAAACGCTTGACTGGCTTCCCACAGCAAGCGGGCAGACGGCCAAGCCCCGAGGCGAGCTCAGCCTCGGGCCCCACGGCCCTCCTCCCCCGTGCGCTCCTGGACCTCGCCTGATTGCACAGTAGGCTCCCAGCAGGCTGGTCTCGAGGTTTCTGAGTCTCAACTCACTCCCACCCCACGGGTTTTCCATTCCCGCCGCCCTCCCCCCGCCCCACCCCAGGAGTGCCTCCCTAGGTCTCCGCATGCTCGCCCTCGTATATTTATGGCTGTGCTGGGTCTTTGCTGCCGTGCACGGATTTTCTCTAGCTGCTGCAACTGGGGGTTCCTCTCTGTTGTGGTGGGCTTCCCTGGCGGCTCACATGATCCAACTGCCTGCCAGGGAGGAGACCTGGGTTCGATCCTTGGGTCTGGAAGATCCCCTGGAGGAGGGCACGACAACCCACTCCAGTGTTCTTGCCTGGAGAAATCCATGGACAGAGCCTGGCGGGCTACAGCCCACGGGGTCACAAAGGGTCAGACGTGACTGAGACGCTAGCACTTCTCGCTCCGCTGCAGGCGTGCAGGCCTGGGCAGTTGTGGTGCACGGGCTTAGTTGTCCTGAGGCAGGTGGGCTCTTGAGCCCCCTGACCAGGGATGAAATCCTGGTCCCCTGCTCTGGCACACGGACACTCAACCACTGGACCACTAAGAAGTCTCCACCCACCCCACTTTATCTTTCCTTTCTCTGCACAACTATCACTTCCGTGGGGACATGTTCTGTAACATCTAAAGTGAACCCTGCCCCACTCCCATTAAAAAAAAATATATTTTATATATATATATATATATCAATTTGGAATGACTTTGCATTTCCAGATGAACTGAAAGCTACCTTTGCTAATTTACTCTGGACCATCACCTTCCATGTCACCTCCGTGACAGCAGAGGCCCTGCTCGTCCCGTTTGCTGCTGGAGCACCAGTGTCTACAACACGGTGCGTGGCAAACACGCAAGACGGAAGACCCTGCATGTCTGCTCCATGCGTAAAGACTCCAAGCCGAAAAAACACATCATTTGAGGCCTCATTCTGTTTCATGCTTGATATGGCCAGGGTGCATCCTTAGTTTGTTCAAGACTGAAATAAAAAGTAGTTATGATCCAGAGACTCTTGTGATACTCTATAGTTTGCTAATTAGTTCAGCTCAGTTCAGTCGCTCTGTCGTGTCCAACTCTGCGACCCCATGGACTGCAGCACGTCAGGCCTCCCTGTCCATCACCAACTCCAGGAGTTTACCCAAATTGCTCATTAAGAAGCCTCCAAGTCACTTTCTGCTTTGAAATTCTATGATTTTTTTTTTTTTACTCTGCATTGTAGGGTCTTGGTTCCCCAACCAGGGATCAGACCCATGCGCCCTGAATTGGGAGCGCTGAGTCTTAACCACTGAACCAAAGAAAGTCCTACGATTTCTTTTCTTAAATAAAAAAATCAGGTAATTATTTTACTACATTACTGTCTTGAGGTTAAATCTAACGACGGCACAAAAGTCAGGCCCAGTAACAGTCGACACAGTTCAGCTGAGCTGTTGCTGGCTATTCAGTCGCTCAGTCATGTCTGACTCTCTGCGGCCCCACAGATTGCAGCACGCCAGGATTAAAGAGGCAGTTTAATCCTTACACCGCCAACTATGGCCGAGTAACTAACTGAGAGCAAAGGAGGCAAGGAGAGGCACAGACTCTCTTTCCCTGGAACCACACCTATAATCAGAGCCACAGTCTGAGAAAACGTAATTGTTGGTTTACGTTAGCAAATGACAGTACACTAGCTACAGGATCTTCAATACAGAGTAAAGTGTGATTATTTTTCTTACGTAAACCGCAAAGCTAGCTGTCAAATAAACACGGTGGAAGTGATGGAATGGGGCACCACGGTTTAAACGTCTGTTGGACGACATCCCTCCTCCTCCTGGGAAGAGAAGGCCCTCTTGGGTGGGAGACCGCTTCTCGGGGCTCCAGGGCACGAGCCCTTCTTGCCTGCTACTGGGCCAGCCGCAGACCAGGGAAGAACCAACCAGAACGCCCGCGCAAGACTTGATGGACTGCGTCTGAACACCTGGCTCCCACTCTGCCCTCAAAACCAGATAGAGAGGACGCGCGGGCATTTCACGCGTGTGAGCCAGAACGCCTTGTGCCGCTGTTTCTGTTCTCCTGAAGTGGGTTTCTGCTACTTGCAAGAGAAAAGAGCCCAGATTTCTTGACACGCCGTCCTTTGTACATTAAACCCCACAAATTCAGTTTTGTTTCTGCTGCTATAACAACTGCTAACAATAATGATCAAGGTCACATCAAAATAGGAGGGAAAATAAAGGTGAAAGTTAAGTGAAAGTCGCTCAGTTGTGTCTAACTCTTTGCAACCCCATGACTATACGGCCCCTGGAATTCTCCAGGCCGGAATACTGGAGTGGGTAGACTTTCCCGTCTCCAGGGGATCCTCCCAACCCGGGGATCGTACCCAGGTCTCCTGCGTTGCAGGCGGATTCTTTACCAGCTGAGCCACCAGGGAAGCCCAAGAATACTGGAGTGGGTAGCCTATCCCTCCTTCAGTGGATCTTCTTGACCCAGGAATTAAACCGGGGTCTCCTGCATTGCAGGCGGATTCTTTACCAGCTGAGCTCTCAGGGGAGCCTGATTTTCTTGTCTAGTGCTGAGCAATGTGGGGACTGGGCATAGTGTCTGTGTGTTAAATAATACTGAGAACTTGCAACAATAATTATTAATACTTGCTCCAAGATATGCCTAATCCTGAAAGAAAGACTAAACCAACTAAAGTGGCTCACTTATCAAAACAAGCAGTGTGTTCATGAAGATTCACTTGTGCCCCTGCCTAGCACTGTGCCCACCAGTGCAGAGGTATCTGATCACTAACTCCACCCAGTACCCACCTTGAAACATCTGCTACAGACAACTCGACCTATGCCCTACAGCCCCCTACCATCGTCCCCAAGTGCCCCCTGTTGAGACACCCCTCTGACTCAGCCAAGTGTCTCCCTTGCTGCTGCGGATCCAATAACCTGAGATGTTCCTGACTAATAGATTCATCTGGTGGTCTTTAGGGCATCAGCAACTGACAGTCTACACTGTGGCATTTAATTCAGACCCCTCAGGGGTTTCTGGCTAGTCAGTGGTCCTCCAAATAAACAGATGAGTCTCCTTTGAGAGTCTCCCGATCATTTGCTAGGAAGTTACGACTAATAATAAGGCTGGGCTGTGCCTACTGTGTGTGACTGCCATGATAAAATCTTAATGACCTAGGCAATGACCAAATACAAGGATCTCTGGAAGGCAGGCCAGAAATGAAATACATCAACTGCTTGACAACAGTGAGCTGGTTTACCAAGTTTTCTTTCCACGGCTCCTTAAAAAAAAAAAAAAAAAAATATGCATTCTCCCTATTCTGTACCTCACAAAGATTTCTACCACTGAGTCCATGCAAATTATCTTGGGAAGTTATTTCCCAGGACCCTCATCTAGGCTCACAGAGGGCTGAGCACAGTAGCATGGGTCACTTGGGATCCTTCCAGTGGAATTCTACTGTTCATTTTACTACAACTTATGTTTATGATACTAAAACTTATTTTGTAAGAAGCAAAGCCAGATGACTTTTAATGCAGAGAGAGACCCGCTACCTGGCAGCAGGGATTACTTTCTGAGCCATGTACACCTACCGTGCAAGTCTTCCTCAACATCAGATTCTTCCAGAGAGATCTGAGGCTGGGCCTTCACTTCCAAGTTCCTGCTCAGCCAGCTGGTTTGTTCTAAGGAAGACCCAGCAATGTTCCCAACAGCTTCCAGGATTTTTTGAGTGACTTCCTGAGAGGAACCGAGAGAAAAGAGGAAAGGAAGTTAAGAGATCTTAAGTGCCTAAGGTAGCACCATCTGACAGAAATATAATGCAAGTCACTGCTATGAAGCATATAGGTAATGGAGTCTTCGAGGAGCTACCTTAAAGGAAGAAACAAGTTCACAGTGTGTAACTTGATACATCCAAAGTAGTACCAACATATAACCAACATAAAATATCAACATATAACCAATATAAAATATCAACATACAACCGATATAAAATATCAACATATAACCGATATAAAATTATTAGTGAGATTCGGCATTCTTCCTTGGGCTAAGTCTTTTAAACCTGATGTGTTTTATGCTTACGGCACGTTCAGTTCAGACAAACCACATTACGAGGGCTCAGCAGCCATACATTGAGCTGCAGCTGCTCTACGGTCAATCGGTAAAACGGATACACAGGAAGTCACAGCGGCACAACGCATTCGGCAGCTTCGATTCCTGGTTTCTTTAGGACCACGGGTTCCTACTAGAAATGCACCTTTGACGAACACGGCCAGAAACAACACTGAGTAAGTTCAAACTGACTTGAGGGTAAAGAGCATAGGAGTGCTCTCAGTACAGAATCTGGCAAGAAGCCGGGACACAAGTGGAACGCGGAGCGGGTATCACGAGTATCGTCAGCTAAGAGGGGCTGCACGTCCCTGACACGTGAGCAGTCCTGGGTCTGCTGTGAGTGCAGCAGGTGTGTTCGGGCATGAAGCAAGAGTACGTCCCTCCCTGGTGGGAGGGACGGGGGAGCGCACTCGGGCAGAGGGGCGGGGGTGGACGCTGGCAGCAAGGAAGATCGCAGAAGGATGGATGGATCTGGGGCTGATGGCGCTAAGCGAAGCCAGGCAGAGAAAGACACACATCAGATGATAACATTGACGAGTGGAATCTATGATATGACACAACGGAATCTACCTAGGAAACAGAAAGCAGACTCACAGACACAGAGGACAGACTTGTGGCTGCTAAGGGGGAAGGGGCGCAGGAAGGAGAGAGCAGGAGGCTGGGATTAGCAGATGCAAACTCATATATATAGGATGGACAGACGACGAGGTCCCACTGTAGAGCAGAGGGGAACGGTATTCAATATCCTGCGATAAACCATAATGGAAAATAAGAGGAGAAAGAAGGCACATGCGTGCATAACTGAGTCACTGCTGTACAGCAGGCATTGACACGGCACTGTTTACGCTTCACGGAGGAGGCAATGGCGCCCCACTCCAGTACTCTTGCCTGGCAAAGCCCATGGACGGAGGAGCCTGGCAGGCTGCAGTGCATGGGATCGCTAGGAGTCAGACATGACTGAGCGACTTCACTTTCACTTTTCACTTTCATGCATTGGAGAAGGAAATGGCAACCCACTCCAGTGTTCTTGCCTGGAGAATCCCAGGGACGGAGGAGCCTGGTGGGCTGCCGTCCATGGGGTCACACAGAGTCGGACACGACTGAAGCGACTTAGTAGCAGCAGCAGCAGCTTACGCTTCAATAAAATAAATAAGAAAAAAACATCAAGACAAGGGGTTGAGGACTTAAGAGAAGCTGCCACTTCAAGGGCAGTGAGCAGATGGGGAAGTCAGGGTGCCTGGAAGCAGTAGGAAGGGGTCAGTGTCGGGAGGGCTGGGACTCTCTGGGGTGGACGCAGGGGCCCATCGAGCTCCTCCAGCGGCCTCAGTGGCCATGGCCAAAGCTCGGCCTGGCGGACTGGAGGGGACGGGGCTGCGGCAGGCCACGGGCCGCACGAGGCGGAGCGTTTCCAGCTTGGCGTAGGAAGTGTTGACCGTGGGCTGGGCTGCAGCACGTGCGCTGGGATGGCACTTTCCCCTCCACCAGGGGGGCCAAACGAGTCACTGGGCTTTACGCAGAGCTCCAGAGCTTCAGGGGCTCACAAACGCCAGCGGTCACAACAGGGAGCGGCAGTATCGCCAAGGCCGCGAGATACACAGCACGGTTTAATGACCTTGACTCAAGGGAAGGAAATGCAAGGGGACATATGTAAACGTGCAGCTGAATTCACCATGCTCTACAGCAGAAACTAACTCGACATGGTGAGGCAACCACACGCCAACAACAACAAAAATAAACGAATAAAGGGCACTGAAAAAGAAGGTAAGGCCTTGACTCGAAAAGCTCCTCACCCGATGAATATAAAGGTTACAACATACTGATTTTTCTCACTCCTTCGTTACTTTTACTTATTGGGTGGGTTTCTACTCAAAGGAGATTTTCCTTCTCCAGTGGCTGAGCTTTACTTTTGCTTTTCAGTGTTTCTGAAGTTTCCCTTGAGTCTGAATTGCTTTAAAAAGAAGCGGGGAAGGTTCTAAGGAAGGGAATCTGTGCATAAAGACAGATTTACTGCTCCAGCCATGCTGAAGAGTGAGCCTGCACACATCCGGGTCCAGGTGGAAGCGAGCGGGCGCCTTGCAAATTGCAAGGTATATGGCTCAAGGCTGACATGAGAACCTTCGTGGATGGCTCAAGGCTGACATGAGAACCGTCATCCGGAGCCTCTATCGAGTCCTCTGAAGACAGTGATGCAGGGAGTCAGATGTGGGAACACATGTAAACCTGAGATCTGGTTTTGCCCCATGTGTAATGTTTATCATCTCCACTGAGGCTGTCTGAAGGCGGGGGCAGGGGGCCACGCTCTCCTGGGAGAGGAACCATCCTACTGGACGCACACATACAGACCTGCAGGTCTTTTTGGTCCTTCTTGCTCTCCAGGTTTGGAGTTCTTGTCACAAAGTCATTCAGCATGCTGTTGAGAGACAATCAGCTTCAGAATGAGAATGCTAGCAGAAATGAAAACATACATGTTCCTGGAGAGAAAAAAAAATGCGGTAACGCTGAGTGGCTAGGAACACGGTACCTGAGAAGCAGAAAGTAACCGGGGGGAGCCAGATTCAACTGCACAGACTCCTTCAACACACCCAGCAGTGAAGGGAAGTTCTCTTGCAAGGCTGTTGCTGGGAGCCTATTTAATAAAAACAAACAGACAACAACAAAAAACCATAGGAGGGGGAAAAAAACATCCAGCCATGAACAGGTCTAATGAAAGTGTTTTCTTATAAGCACATTTTAGGTGCAGGTGGTTAGAAGGCACCTGCCTGACCTGTTTCGTTCTTAAATTAAAATACACATGTGCTAAATTGAGATCTTCTGGCAAGAACTTGGGGGTTTGGATACCAGCCACCCATCTAAGCAGGTCAGACGCTCCTGGTTTCCTCGTCTATAAAGTGAAAGCCTTGAACTGGAGGACAGATCTCTGGGCCTGTCTGGCTCCATTTAGCATTTGGCCTCCCTAACGTCACTGGAAATGCAGAGTGAGCCATCAGGAGGTCGCAGAGGGTGAGGCCAGGGGTCACCCAGCAGGAGGCTGATTTTTAGTAGCTCTCAGGTCAGGCCTCATGGGGAATGAGGACTCGCGGTTGTTGCCGTGGGGTGACGCTGCACTGCACAGGAGGCAGCTGGGCCGCAGCCAGAGGGTCCCAGGGCCGAGTGCTGGTCCCTGACTTGCGGTGGGGCCTCCTGCCTGAAAGGAGGTGGCCTCCCTGCGGCCGCTGGCCTCACTCAGGCCACTGAAGCAGGTGCTTGCTGGGATTATGACACGTATGAGTGAGCACTAGGAAGGACATGGGGAAAAGTGGAAGCAGTGACAGACTTTATTTTCTTGGCTCCAAAATCACTGAGGATGGTGACTGCAGCCATGAAATTAAGACGCCTGCTTCTTGCAAGAGAAGCTATGACCAACCTAGACAACGTATTAAAAAGCAGAGACATTACTTAAACAACAAAGGTCCATAGAGTCAAAGCTATGGTTTTTCCAGTAGTCATGTATGGATGTGAGAGCTGGACCATAAAAAAGGCTGAGCACCAAAGGATTGATGCTTTTGAACTGTGGTGTTGGAGAAGACTCTTGAGAGTCCCTTGGACATCACACCAGTCAATCCTAAAGGAAATCAGTCCTGAATATTCATTGGAAGGACTGATGCTAAAGCTGAAGCTCCAACACTTTGGTTACCTGATGGGAAGAACTGACTCATTTGAAAAGATCTTGATGCTGAGAAAGATTGAAGGCAGGAGGAGAAGGGGATGACAGAGGATGAGACGGCTAGATGGCATCACTGACTCGATGGACATGAGTCTGAGTAAACTCTGGGCGATAGTGAAGGACAGGGAAGCCTGCTGTGCTGCAGTCCATGGGGTCTCAAAGAGTTGGGCACAACTAAGCGACTGAACAACCACAAAGGACTAGCTCTTTTTCCTCCTGGAGCAAAGCAGTGCAGTGATGCTCGTGGCGGAGGGTGAATGGCTGGCCTGAACTCAATCCTGGGCTGGGGGACTCCTGGGACTAGGACCCTCCATCTACCTTCCTATAACCCTAGGGTGTCGTGGGTCAGAATAACCATGGAATGTGAACTTGTTAGCCAGGGAGCTTGCAGCTGGTGGTCAAATTTACTAATGGTGAATCCCCTGAGACATCAGGGGCATCGAGGCATCCACGAGATAGGTCTATACGCCCTTCACTCCTGTTACTGCAGCTCTAACCTCCCCGCACGTGGACGCATCTGGGAGCTGTATCTAGGACCTGCCGTAAGAGCCGCAGGAGCCAGCAAAGCGTCCTCTCTCCCTGCAGAGAGCCACCTGGGGAACCTGCAGCTGAGACCCCTGCAGATGGGTGTGCAGCTCAGTAAATCCACGCAGAAACCTCAGTTCAGTCGCTCAGTTGTGTCTGACTCTTTGCGACCCCATGGACTGCAGCACACCAGGTTTCCCTGCCCATCACCAATTCCCAGAGCTTGCTCAAACTCTAGTCCATCGACATGAAGCCTCCCAGCAGAAAGCACAGCAAAGCACTGAGGATCCAAAATAGTCATTTCTTTTCCTAAAAGAGGTTCTTAAAATTCCCCTCCTGTTTTTTTGGTTATCAAGGTAATGCAAACTGTTTCTTCTGAAGTTTACCAGGTCTCACACAAAGCTGTGCTGACATAAAGTGTTCAAGATACAGCACACAGACTTGAAGATGTCAGATTATTTCTCTGTAGAAGGAAAAAGTAAGACTGTCGGGGTGTTCTGATGGCTTAAGAGGGAATTAGGACACCTCTCAGATCCCCAGGTCGGCAAGATCCCCTGGAGGAGGAAAATGGCAACCCACTCCAGTATTCTTGCCTGGAGAATCCCATGGACAGAGGAGCTTGGCCGGCTACAGTCCATGAGGTCACACAGAGTCAGACACGGCTGGGTTAGTAACACACAGATACTTTCTGAACTAAGGCTCTCCAGTAATCAAGAAACACACGGGTGGAGGCAGGGAGGGATAAAGTAGTAGTTGGGATTAACACAGACACACTACTGTATACAAAATAGGCAAACAATAAGGACCTACTGTAAAGCACAGGGAAGTATACGCAACATCTTATAACTTGCAATGAAAAAGCATTTGAAAACACACACACCCCCCCCACACACCCATATCAAACTGAGGCACTGTGCCGTACACCTGAAACTAACACGACACCGTAAATCAACGGCACTTCAGTTAGAAGAAAAAAAGGAGGACGATCAAGAGTAGTTACTTATAACCATTGCAACAGCATCTATAATTGAGAAATGTCTTTGAGGGGCTGCGTTACCTTTGGATGAACGCATAGCAAAACTGCAACACAGGGACGTCCACCAGGGGCGATTTCTGAAAATTAAAGCACAGCTAATTACTCCAAATTGGGAGGAAATTAGGCTAAGACAAGAATTCAAATACAGAAATGAAACAGGTTTTATCTGCTAACAAAGCAAAGGTTTCCAGCTCCGGGAGTCTTCTGAATATAATAACACAAAGGATCTCAGTGAAATAAAAGCTAATGTATCCTGTGACGGCGCACATCCTTAGGTCCCTGTCCATCAGACTCCCAGTCCTTTCCGACATTTACCTACTTCCCACCCCAGACTTTTAGCAAGTATTTAAGCAACAGTTGGCATAACGACTGAACCTCCTCAGACACGAAGCTGGTGGTCTCAGGAGCCCGTGTCGAGCTACGCCAAATGTGAATTCTTAGCTCCAGGAAGTTCCCCCAGACAGCTCAGACAACTTCCCTACGCCCCAAATAGCTGGAATTACTTGGAAATAGGTTTCAAACCACATATTTTCCCCTCTTCTATTTGTCAGTTATAGAAGTTAAGCCAGTTAACTAAACTAACCACAAAAGCAACTTTGCTATTCGAAAAGTCAAAAGCCAGTTGGCCAGATGATGTCTAGGGTCTTTTGGGTTTTTATCTTTAAGCCCAGGATTTGCAGACGCTTGTAGATCAAGAACTGAAGGAACAATGCGGGAAAGCGCCTGCACTCTGCACGAAGCTGTCTGTCGCAGGGCCAGCTCCCCCATGGGTGTAGCTGAATGTCATTCGGAGGGACTGGCCAGCCACGGGGAAGGTCAGTCTCCAGCCACCTCGACCTGCTCAGAGTTATAAATGCCAATCCAAGGTCTGTTACGTGAACATTCAGGTTCAAGAGTAAAAGGTGGGACCTTCCTGCTAGCCATGCAGTGGTTAGGAACCCGCCTTCTGATGCAGGGGACGCGGGTTCCATCCCTGCTCAGGGAACCAAGGTCCCTCGTGCTGCAGGGTGACAACGCCTCGGTGCTGCACCCAACGCGGCTGTGCGCTGCGGCGAAAGATCCTGAGTGCCACAACTAAGACTCGACACCCACAGGGAATAAATAAATACTTTTTACAAAAGGGTAAAAGGCAACCAGTGCTGTGCATGCTAAGTCACTTTAGTAGTGTCTCTGTGCAACCCCGTGGACTGTAGCCCACCTGACTCCTCTGTGTATCGGATTCTCCAGGCAAGAATACTGGAGTGGGTTGCTGTGCCCTCCTCCAGGGGAATCTTTCCGACCCAGGGACCGAACCTGGGTCTCCTGTCTCCTGCATCGGCAGGCAGGCTCTTTACCCCTAGTGCCACCTGGGAAGCCCCAAGGCAACAAGAGTCCTAGGCCATGAAGAGATCTGGGGGCAGATGCCATGAAGCCTCCTGGGACCATTTTATATCTGATTCCTTAAGCCGGTTCCACGATGTGGCCTCACAGGGTTAAGTTGTAGGCGGCCTCATCTTCTTCCCCCAACTAGAACACAGGCTGACTGTGGGCGGGGGCGGTGTCACCCTTCAGGATTCCCCACTGTGGACGCACATACTTGATGTTCAATAAACATGTGGAATGAAGGAAGATTTGTTATAAAATTTTGGTAAAATGTATTTGACGAAATTTACTGCTTACAACATTTTTAAGGGTACAGGACAAGGGCATTCAGGACATTCACAGCTACTGTTGGGCAACTATGATCAACATTCATCAGCACTATTTCATCTTCACGGAGTGAAACTCAGTCCCCAGTGCATTCCCTCCTTCCCCAGCTTCTAGTAACTATCTTTCTCTTTTCTGTCTCTGTGGACTGGACCACTCCTGGTACCCCATGTAAGTGGAATCATGCAATACTGTCCTTTTGGACTGACTGATTCCCATTAGCATAATGCTGTTAAGGTTCATCTACGGTATAGCGTGTGTCAGAATTTCCTTCCTTTTCAAGGCTGAGTCATAATCCACTGCATGTGTACAGACCTCACTGTGTTTATCCATTCATCTGCTGATGGGTTATTTCTACTTTTTGGCTCTGGTATACAAATATCAGTTTGAATTAAAACTATTTTTTAGTGATCGCTTGGTCCACTCCATTAATTTTCATTTAGGGAATTATTCTTAAGAGTGTTTCTGATGATATCATCTTAAATTACCTGAGAGAGGACAATTATTTCAAGGTCAGAACAAATCCCTGGTTTCTATCAAATTAATTCAGAACAAAATAGCTCCAATACTTTCAATGAAGAAGTCTGCTTTGGTGAAATCAAAGACCTCTCAGGCGTAAAACCATAGAGTCTGTTCTGTTGCAAAACCACTGTGCGTAAATGAAAAGGTGTCCGAGCAATACAAAAGCTCCCTTAACTGCTATGCAGAAATTGGGCAGAAAAACTATAGGAGCTTTGTGGTTCAATCACGTCACCCTTCAAAGACCACTGATCTCCCTGCAGCCAGATGAAAGCTCTGCTTTCTCAGAATCTCCAGTATGAGTTAAGTCCTCTGATGTGAATTTTGTACTTCGACAAAAATTATGCAAACTGTTAACTTGCCCATGGACAAAGATGCTCTCCTTGACCCCGTCTAGTCAGGCCCCTCTGCTCTTTGTATTTTTTAAACATTTACTTGTTCATTTGGCTGCTCCAGGTCTTAGTTCTGGCATGCGGAAGCTTTAGTTGCATCCTACAGGATCTAGTTCCCTGTTACTGCTGTGGTTCAGTGGCTAAATCATGTCTAACTCTTGGTGACCCCAAGGACTACAGCACGCCAGCCTTCCCTATCGCCTGGAGTTTGCTCAAACTCATGCTGAATTCAGATCCCTGCACTGGACAACACTGATTCTTAAGCTACTGGACCACCAGAGAAGTCTCTGGGTGTGTTTTTTTTTCAGCCACACAGCACGGCTTGTGAGATCTTAGTTCCCCAACCAGGCACTGAACTGGGACTCTCAGCAGTGAAAGTGAAGAGTCCTAACCACTGGACTGCCAGGGAAGTCCTTAGCCAGGCTCCTCTGAGCCTTCATCTTGACCAAGCCTCAGTCTTGATCTACAAGGTTGTACCTTCGGCACAAACGATTCCATCCACCCCACAGACTAAGAGGCTTGAGCAAACACAACTATGGTTCCCAGCAGCTCAAGGCTGTGTTCTAGGGAGATGACCTCGACCCCCTTAAAATGAGAAAGCTCACAGCCTTGGAAGGAATCTGCTGTGTGTTCAGCCAAGTCCTGATAAGTCCCTGACCTACCCTCCTTCGAGCATTTATTAGGAAAAGCTTATTAAGGGTTACAAATCCTTCCTCTGTCCCTCTGGGATGTGAATGCATCTTCTCCAACCCAGGAATGTCTTTCCCAAGGACCTGGCAGCCATCCCTTTAAAATATCATCAAGAAAGACAAGGCCCCTATCTTCCAGTCTCCTGGGGAGCATAGGAACCAACCTTTCACAACACAGTCGGTAAGTATGGTCTAATTACACTCACCAAGCCCCTCCCCGCTTGTTTGTAACTTTCCACTCCCCTGACTCTGCTGAAGCCCTTCACCCTTTCTATTCATCCTCCCCATAAAATACCTACTCACCTCTGCACAGACTGGAAGTGACCACACCTCTTCCCCTACTGCTGGAGCTACTGAATGAAGTCAGCCTTTTCCACCTTTAACTAGCGTCCGGCTTTGCTTATCTTTGATGCTTTTTAGGATGCAAGTTCCTGGAAGCCAAGTGCCATTTCCTCTTTCTAGATTTACTTGATTTGGCATGCAACAGGCCCTTGATAAGAACCACTACCAGGGATTTCACTGATGGTCAGGTAGTTGAGAATGTAAGAGATGTGGGTTCGATCCCTGGCCTGGGGAACTAAGATCCCACCTGCCTCGGGGCAACTAAGTCTGTGTGCCGCAACTGCTGAGCCCAAGTGCCACATCAAGAGGGCCCAGGTGCCCGCAACAAAAGATCCTGCAAGACGCGGCTAAGACCCAGTGCAGTCAAATAAACAAAATACGTTGCAGAAAACAGAACCACTCCTG
Organism: Cephalophus harveyi; assembly: GCA_006410635.1. Taxonomy (NCBI): domain Eukaryota; kingdom Metazoa; phylum Chordata; class Mammalia; order Artiodactyla; family Bovidae; genus Cephalophus; species Cephalophus harveyi. Next base: position 434,262 of record SJYT01034147.1, on the reverse strand, counting down.
GGCAGAGTGCTCTGTGGTGGGCTGTAAGGATGGAAGTCGGTCCCCTGTCTCAGGTGGTTCGCACCACAAGACGGGAGTCCGTGGAGCATGTCTTGTGCATCTCCACAAAGTCCGGCGAGAACACCTGCCTTTTACGGCCCCTTGAATTCCCAGGTGCTCCTGCAACCTTTGTCTCCCTCCCAGATGCCATCTATACGATGTGGACTGGGAGAGTCCTGCGTTCATCCGAGGGCCCTGGGCTCCTGACCTCGTCGCCGCGGACCTGCGGCGGGTGCTTCACCACCTCCTTCACCAGGTGCAGCACTGAGTGTGTCTGCAGGGTGCTCAGCGCACAGATCAGATCCACGAGGGTCAGCTGGGACGTGCTGGCCGCAGGAACGATCTGCCGAGAAGAGGACCGTTCCTTGAGAGAGACAACAAAAATAAGCAGGACTCCCAGAAAGCACTCTGTGATACTTGCTCCCGGAGGAAGAGATGCGTTTTAATCTTTGAAACAAATATTTAAAGGAATACTAGGTAAAGGACTGTATTGGTAGGTAGAAGAGTGAAGTTAAAAAAAAAAAGCTTTTAATCACAGGAATGTAATCAGTATATGATACAGATGAGGAATAAAAGGCATAGCTGGTGACAGGCAATTGCTCTGGTCTTTATGATTTCAAGCTGAGAAAGCGTGTTGGAAACAGACTGTATTAACTTGAAGGAAAGGCTGATTATCAAGAGCCAGCCCTCAGAGTACGAGGACAGCAAGTGAAACAGGAAAACCAGGTTCACGGGAGCTGGCCAAGGCAGGAAAGTCCCGGCGTGGGAGGTGGGTTTTGATGATCAACATGGGGGTGGGGGCCTGCCCTTGGAAGTATGAGGGTCCTCGCCGGGGAAGATCCCACAGGTGCTAAGCTGGGTGGCCTGGACCACCAGCCTCTCATGTCTCCTCGGGTAACGGGGTCCATGCTGGGTGCTGAGCCAGTGCCTGGGGGTGGGGCAGATGCTCTGACAGAGGTACCGGGCAGGAACCTACACGGACGACTGACGGAACCGAGGGTGAAGCCCGTGCTGGGTTTGCAGAAACAGGCCAAGCTCCCGGCAGGACCTTGTGATGGACCAGTCAGTGGAGAACACGTACACAAAATGTAAACTGAAGTCCTGGCAAGGGAATGCGATGATTTCTTTACCATCACAAACGAGTATCATTTTTATAAGTTAAAAAAAGCCAAGCGTCAACTGTGACTGTGTCAGTGGAGGTTCAGCAACTGTGACAAGCGTACCTCTCTGGGTCGGGGGTGGGGGAAACATTGACCAGGGTGGGGAGGTTCATGTGTTGGGGCAGGGAAAATCTCTATACCCTCTTCTCATTCTGCTGGGAACTTAAAACTGCCCTAGAAAGAGAAAGTCTTCAAAAAGACTGGTTCAAGAAAAAACAAAAAGAAGGCTTTCAGAAGGCACTATAACCACAGAGGGACCCCCAGGGGTCCTCACGGGTAGAATGAGGAACCACTTCTTAAGCTGGGGGGCAGGTCCCGCAGTGGTATTTTTCTTTGAAATGTACGTTAGATACATTCTTGGAAGCACACTACTAGACAGCAGATTAAAATGTTAAATGAAAAGTACAATATACTCATCCTATGGTAAAGAGAGAAGAAAACAGGTTGGGTGGGCTCCACTCCCTCCCCCCACCTTGCTGTAACAGGCACAGCTAGACGATGACGTCATGAGGTTGACACGGGACGGGGGGGCACCTGCGCAGTCTCCCCTGGCAGCCTCTGGGGTCACCTCTAGATCGCACAGGGCCGTCCGTGCGCATCTTCACTTTCGGGCTTTACCTTTGTCTTACTGTGGCGTTTCCCCTTCTTCCTGCTCCACACGGCTGCAACTGCTGCTGTCAGCTGAACTCCAAGAGGCGCTGTCAAGGGGTTCAAGAAGTCTAAAATTTTTTGTCGTATGGTCTTAAAAAACAAAACAGAAAAACGATGAGTGAGAGCGCAGTCAGGGCTCCAGTGGACCGTGCACTTCACCACTAGCACCTGTGACCTTGGGAGCTTTTGTCTTAGTGTCGTGGGCACTATGCTGGGGTCTGGGGGCAGCAGGGGTGGGACTGGCGGGATGGTGGTGGTGCAGAGCACCGCCTGGAGGAGTTGGACAGGACGCATGGGGGGGCGGTCCAGGTGCACGAACAGCAGAGCAGAGACTCCTAGGAAGTGATGGATACCACCTTCGAGCAGATAGGAGCAGGGCAGAGCTCAGAGCAAGTCACCTGAGGCTTTGCAGACCCAGCGAGAAAGTGAGGACCCTGCGGGGAAGCCCCCAGCTGTGCTGGCCTCAACCAGCTTAGGGAGGTCTTGTAAGTACCAGGAAGGATGTGCTTCAGTTTCCAGAAATATGTGCCATTTACCTAATTTTATTATGCAGTCAACAAAAACGGACCCACGCCATGGCCTGGGGACGTCACGTGCCCCCCTCCCCCTTGCTGGGCCTGGATTTCTCTGCATTCCCCAAACCTGGGTTCCTTCCTCTGTGGATGCCACAGGTCTCCCAGCCTCTAACACACACCTGGGAAGGCACATCCTCTCATCCTGGGTCTTGGCTCAGCCCCTCTGCCTCAGGAAGGCCTCCTTGACCCTCAGAGCAGGGGTCACAGGCTGGCAGAGTGCCCTGCGTTTCTTTGCAGTGCTTTTCATCATTATTTTAAAGTGGATGGTTAATGTCTGTGCCATTAACCAGCATGTCTGTGCCATTAACCATCCACTTTAAAAATAATGATGAAAAGCACTGCAAAGAAACGCAGGGCACTCTGCCAGCCTGTGACCCCTGCTCTGAGGGTCAAGGAGGCCTTCCTGAGGCAGAGGGGCTGAGCCAAGACCCAGGATGAGAGGATGTGCCTTCCCAGGTGTGTGTTAGATGTCTGTGCCAGACTTCCCTGGTGGCTCAGAGGGTAAAGCCTCGGTCTACAATGCGGGAGACCCGGGTTCGAGCCCTGGGTTGGGAAGATTCCCTGGAGAAGGAAATGGCAATCCACTCCAGTACTACTGCCTGGAAAATCCCATGGGCAGAGGAGCCTGGCAAGCTGCAGTCTATGGGGTCGCAAAGAGTCGGACACGACTGAGTGACTTCCCTTCCCTTCAATGTCTGTGCCTACCAGGAGGACAAGGACTTCCCTCTCTCTTGTCCACTCGTGGACAGGCAGGGCCAGGTACAGAGCAGCAGGCACACATGTGCCTGTGGAATGAATGGATTTACCTTGGGCTTCCCCTGCTCCTTGTAAGAAAACCTATGACCAACCTAGACAGCATATTAAAAAGCAGAGAAATTACTTTGCCAACAAAGGACAAAGTCAAAGTCAAAGCTATGGTTTTTCCAGTGGTCATGTATGGATGTGAGAGCTGGACCATAAAGAAAGCTGAGTGCCGAAGAATGGATGCTTTTGAACTGTGGTGTTGGAGAAGACTCTTGAGAGTCCCTTGGACTGCAAGGAGATCCAACCAAGTCCATCCTAAAGGAAATCAGTCCTGAATATTCATGGGAAGAATTGACGCTGAAGCTGAAGCTCCAGTACTTTGGCCACCTCATGCGAAGAGCCGACTCATTGGTAAAGACCCTGATGCTGGGAAAGATTGAAGGCAGGAGAAGGGGATGACAGAGGATGATATGGTTGGATGGCATCACCAACTCAATGAACATGAGTTTGAGCAAGCTTCGGGAGTTGGTGATGGACAGGGAGGCCTGGCGTGCTGCAGTCCATGGGGTCGCAAAGAGTCGGAGACGACTGAGGGACTGAGCTGAACGTCCCCGTCCCCACTGCCTTTGTCTAGCATCACTTTAGATACAGCTGAGCCGGGGATGGGGACGTCTTCTCCCTCCTAACATGGTTTCTGCTTGAGAGAGATCACGCGGGCCCCAGCTCAGGGCCTTGGGTCCTTCAGGAAGGGCTTGGGTGAAGTGCTCAGCAAATGTTGCATTGTTGTTGTTCAGTCATGTCCAACTCTTCACGACCCCGTGCACTGTAGCCCACCAGGCTCTTCTGTCTATGGAATTCTCCAGGAAAGAATACTGGGGTGGGTTGCCATTCCCTTTGCCAGGGGATCTTCCGAACCCAGGGACTGAACCCATGTCTCCTGCACAGCAGGCATGTTTGTTTGTTTCTTTTTTCAACCATGGAGCCACCTGGGAAGCCCCTGGAAAGCCCCCAATAAACGTCAGCCATCACCACAATGAATTCTTCCATCAGTCCAGGGGTAGCCTACTAGTAACAGACTCATTTCACAGAGGAGGAAACGGAGGCTCAGGCTGAGTGAACCTTCTCAACCTTTTCATAGATTAATTTTTAGGCTGAGTTTAAGCAGGTTCCTGTGGTAGATTTCCCTTGGAGGTCATCCCTGGAACCAACAGAAAATTTTTGGAGGCCACCTGCACCTCCCAGAACCTAAAAGCCCTCTGGTCTGGGAGTCACACTGCGAGACTGACCACAGAAAGAATCACATGCTCTCTCTACACCCCTCACCTGTCACCTGGGAATAATAGTAGCACCTGCCTTGCAGGTGAGGCCTGAATAACGCCAGTAAATATAGAGTGCTCAGATGATGGCCGGCACCCTGTTTGCAGCGGAGCAAACGACAGCACACAGAGGTTTAATGCACGGGTTCAAGGTCCCACAAAACAGCTGAGCAGGGAGCCAAATCCAGGCGACCTAAGTCCCTGGGCCTGACCTGTTCTGCTGAACCCAGGCTGCCAGAGGCTGGTGTTAAGTCCTAAGGGCACATGCCAGCGTTGCTTAGCAGACGGGAGACATGGCCGGACAACTGGGAGCCACGGGACATGGCGATCACACACTGAGTTACGTGCCTGGGTGCCTCCCAGGGAGAGTCAAGGGTTTAACGCAGCGCAGGACCCTCTGGGGACTTCCTGGGACAGATCCCTCCCCACTTGTCCTCTGCTGGTCTCTTGTTTGTGGAAAAGCTTTCACCTCCCAGGCCTCCCCTGAGTCATCAACTCCTTGCTCAAGAATTAATGACTGAGGGGCTTTCCTGATGGCTCAGCAGTCAAGCATCCAATGTATGAGACATGGTTCCAAGCCCTGATCTGGGAAGATCCCATATGCAGTCAAGCAACTCATTCATTCCTTCTGCCACAACTACTGAGCCTGTGTTCCAGATCCCGGGAGCTGCACCGACTGAAGTCTGCGAGCCAGACATTCTGTGCTCTACGACAAGAGAAGCCACTGCAATGGGAGGCCCACACACCGCGATGAAGAATAGACGGTGCTCCCCGCAACTAGAGAATGCCCTTGCTGCAATGAACACCCAGTGTGGCCAAAAATAATTTTCATAAATAGCCAAAGGGGAAAAAATAAACTGAAAAGTACTCACAAAAGCCTTCTTCCCATGAATATAAGGCTTACTCTAATAAACAAGCTAGAGATTTCTACTCCCGGTTTACTTATAACAGGACTTCTAACGTGGGTTTCTCTGGGCACGTTGTTTTTGACTATGTATGTATACATCCCTGTGTATTTTTATTTCTGGCAGGACAATACAAGACAAAGGAAACTGTAAGCCTGCAGAGGAAGCTCGCTCACTTTGGTGGTTTTAAAGTAAACGGAAGAGGATCCCTTCGTGGCTCCGAGGAGATTGACGGGTCTCTTCTGAGTCTCCTCCTTCCTGAGGACGTTCCAGAGAAGGGCCATGGTGTTAATGATTCGAGGGAGCTCTTCCAGAATAGCATTCTTGGCATTCTTCAGATTGGTAGGGTCGGTCACAGCAGCGGTCTAGAAAACAGAGACGAACACTTGAGACCCGGCTGTGTTTCCCTTTCCATGAGGACGCTGGGGCTGGTGAGATGGAGTCTGGGCTGGAGCACTCCTGAGGGCAAGGCCTACGTGTGGTCTAGAAAGAAGATGCTTCCCTGAGCATTTAAACCCATGACTTCCCTTCAGAGGAGGATGTCTGTGAGTCTGAGGCTCATTACAAACTTGTTACAAACTTTGCAAATCCCTCAACCAAAGTACTAGCTCCGTTCTAAAATTTAATACCAGATAGGGTCGAGTGGGCTTCCCTGGTGGCTCAGGTGGTAAAGAATCCGCCTGCAATGTGGGAGACCGGGGTTTGATCCCTGGGTTGGGAAGATGCCCTGGAGAAAGGAATGGCAACCCACTCCAGTATTCTGGCCTGGAGAATCCCATGGACAGAGGACCCTGGCAGGCTACACTCCTTGGTGTCAAAAAGAGTTGGACGTGACTGAGGTTATTTTCACTTTCACTTTCTAGGGTAGAGTAATCAAAACATAAAATGCCTTCAAACTCCATAAAGTCAAGTAAAAAAAAAATACATGGAAAAAAGATCACATTCTATGCCACACTGGGCAAAGGCTGAAGCTGCCCACAGAGTGGCCAGTGAGAACAAAACCACACGTGCGTTACTTCCGTACATACATTTGCACATATACTTGCACACAGGCTTGTACTGCTTCCATGTGTGCTACTTGGCATGAATATTGGCACACGTGTCTGTATTACATATATACATTTCTTATTTGAAACAGACATAATCCCAAAGAAGACAAAACAATACATGAAAATTGCCTTGAACTCGGGAAAAAAAAGCAATTTACCTTTTTGCTTTGGTTGGGTTGTTCCAAAAGACAGAAGTGACTAATGGTTGTTAGGCCTTCCAACAGAGTGAGTGGATAATCCGGGGAGATGTTTTCCCTCTTGGAGGTTATGCTTTGGTGAAGAAACGAGAAACTGGTTTTGAAAATCTTTAAGAATGAGGCCAGAAAAGTTTTTAATCCTAAACATAGAAACCACAGAGATATCACCATCTTAAAACAAACTGAGGCCCTCATAATGAAATACTGCTACAAAAACGACAGGCCTCTTTCGAGCTGTTTTACGTTTATCTGGTCGCTTTGGAAAAATGTTTCCAGATGTTTTAGGATTTCTGTGCAGAGGATTCACACTTTTATTTCTGTTTCGCAAAAATAATGGAGACAGACTGACTTGTCCTACAACCCAGATCTGGCCTGGGTGGTCATATGGAATTAAAAATAAAGGAATCCACATTCAGTTCCTTTTTACCTTCTCTTGACAATTCTAGCTAGGTTTCTGACTAGGTTGAAAGGACCCTCCAACTGGCGAGGGCCAATAAGCAATTCGTGACAAAAAGCTGTCACCAAAGCAATAGGAATATGCCTCTTCCCAGGCGGCGCCAGCGGTAAAGAACCCGCCTGCCGAGGTAGGAGACACAGGAGACGCGGGTTCCATCCCTGGGTGGGGAAGATCTCCTGGAGGAGGAAATGGCACCCCACTCCAGAACCTCTGCCTGGAGGATCCCATGGACAGAGGAGCCTGGCGGGCTACTCCATGGGGTCTCAGAAGAGTCGGACACGACTGAAGAGACTTAGCACCCAAGCACCAGTTGCCTCAAGGCTCACTGTACCTGATGGACAGCTTCGCTGACTCGCTCTCATACTGCTTGACCAGCTCATCCAAGTTTTTGCAGATCTGGACGAGGAAGGGTGTTACAGTCCAGCCCAGGGACCTCCCGAAGTACGGCAAGGAATGCGTGACCAGGCTTACCCAGGCCGGGTGCATGCCGTAGCCGTAGGCTGGCTGCAGGCCCCTGACCACGGCGGCCACCAGCAGCCCCTGCGACGTGAGTGGGTGGGGCCGCACGTACTGCAGGGCGCTGATGGCCTGCTGGAAGCTCAGGGCCCGCCGCCACTCCCGGGGCAGGTCGGGCCGCTGTTCCGCCTCCTCGGGCGCCTGGCCCAGGTGGTGCTCCAGCACCATGAGCACCTGCAGCAGCTTCAGCAGCTCGATCTGCAGCGGGTGCTCGCTCCAGATCTGGCCCTGGCCCAGGTTGATGACGTGCTCCTCTAGCACGCCCTCCTCCCGCAGGGCTCCGCCCGGCGCAGCCGTGGCCAGCCCATAGCGCTTCTGGCTTGTGTACATGGAGGCGGACAGCGAGAGCAGGACGAACTCCTGGACCCGGCATCTCTGCAGCAGGCCCTGGATGAACTCCACGTTCTTGCCCTCGGCCGCCTTGGCCACCGAGACCAGCTGCGTCATCACCCTGATCAGGACCTCCACGCTCTTGACCTGCACGTCCCGGTTGCCCAGGATGTCCCGGTGCGAGACTCTCAGGGAACAAGGGTAATAGCTGCGGAGGAAACTGAGGCACAGGTAGGTGATGAGCTCGATAAGCAGCGAGTGCGGGCACGCGCTGGGGGGCTGGCTCGGGAGCTTGCCGTAGAAGCTCTGGCCCCCCAGGGCCTCCTGGTGGCGGGCCAGGAGGTTGGAGATGAGGTTGAGGTGCGCCGTGGCGCTCGTGTCCACGCTGGTCCTGGACACGGCCTCGATGAACTCGCGCGGGTTGCTTTTGAGCACAGTCTCCAGCACCGAGAAGGCGTAGAGCACCCGCCGCGAGTCGTAGGGTTGCAGATAGAGCAGGATGTGCGCGAACAGGGCCTCCAGCCTCGCCTGCCTCTCACCCTGCTGCTTCCGCAGACGGGCCGCCGTCAGTGCCTGCAGCTCCGCGGCCGCCTCCTCGTCGCTGGACGGCAGCGACTCCGAGGCCTGGGTCCGGTCCGAGTCCGCGCGCGCCAGGCATGTGGGGCTGCCCGCCTGCAGGCCAGGGGCCCGGGTGGCCGCGGCCAGGGGCACACAGCACTGCTCACTGCTGCTCAGCTCCTGCGGGTCGTGTGCCGGTGAGGAGACGGAGGACGTGTTCTCGCTGCTGTCCGTGGCGCCGGAGCTCGTGTCCGCCGACTCGGTGCGCTCGCTGCCGTCCTCAGCGACTGTGGGGGCCTGCCCGTCCAGCAGGTCCTCGAGGCGCACGGGGCGGTCATGCTCGTGGGGCTCGCCGCCCGCCGGGCGCGCCTCTGGCTCCGTCTCCACCTCGGCCCAGATGGCCTCGCGGTCCACCGTGGTGAGCTGGCTCAGGGGTGCGCCGTCTTCACAGCCGTCCTCTGGCAGCTCGGGTGCGTCCCATGCCTCAGCGAACGAGGCTTGCTTCCTGTTGAGCCAGCTGTGCCAGTCTTCTGCAAGGGACAGAATGACAGACAGCTTGAGAACAGAAGGGTTAGTTATGTCAGGCAGTTCCACAGTGATCTTGGTCTTAAAGGGAGGCAGCAGATCAATACTAGTAAAACGCTCCATGGGGGTGGGGAAGGGGCAAGACAAATTCTTGGCAATATCTGGATGGGTTGGGATGATCCCCTGGAGGAGGAAATGGCAATCCACTCTAGTGTTCTTGCCTGGAGAATTTCATGGATGGCTGAGTGGCTTTCACTTTCACATAGAGAATATAACCAATATGATATAATAACTATAAATTGAGGATGCTCAGAGGCATGTCCAACCTAGGTAGCATTTTCAAAAGCAGAGACATTACTTTGCCGACTAAGGTCCATCTAGTCAAGGCTATGGTTTCTCCAGTAGTCATGTATGGATGTGAGAGTTGGACTGTGAAGAAGGCTGATTTATGATATAATAACTATAAATTGAGGATGCTCAGAGGCATGTCCAACCTAGGTAGCATTTTCAAAAGCAGAGACATTAGTTTGCCGACGAAGGTCCATCTAGTCAAGGCTATGGTTTCTCCAGTAGTCATGTATGGATGTGAGAGTTGGACTGTGAAGAAGGCTGATTGCCGAAGAATTGATGCTTTTGAACTGTGGTGTTGGAGAAGACTCTTGAGAGTCCCTTGGACTGCAAGGAGATCCAACCAGTCCATTCTGAAGGAGATCAGCCCTGGGATTTCCTTGGAAGGAATGATGCTAAAGCTGAAACTCCAGTACTTTGGCCACCTCATGCGAAGAGTTGACTCATTGGAAAAGACTCTGATGCTGGGAGACATTGGGGGCAGGAGGAGAAGGGGACGACAGAGAATGAGATGGCTGGATGGCATCACGGACTTGATGGGCGTGAGTCTGGGTGAAGTCCAGGAACTGGTGATGGACAGGGAGGCCTGGCGTGCTGCGAGTCATGGGGTCGCAAAGAGTCGGACACGAGTGAGCGACTGAACTGAAGCTAAACAAACTAGTCAAAGTCTGTAAAGCCATTGCTTAGAGAACTAACTGCAGGAAATCATGAAATACAGCTGCTGTGGGAGGTGACGGTGACCATAAACTGTGCTAGGGAGTCAGCGCTGAAATTCAGTGAAGTCACCTGTTTCGTTTCCGTCTTTCTTTTCCTTTTCCTACCTCTCCTCTATTCTTTAAAATTTAGTTAAAGACGCCTCTGAAAATTCTCAGAGCCCAGAGGTCTGTTTCTTCTACTTCTCTGATTTTAGGTTAAAGCTGGAAAGAACCCTGGAGATCAAATAGAAACAACTTACCTTGTTGACGGTTCTTGAGCAGAAGTGATTTTTATATAGCACGACTGATTAGCTTACATGCAGGTTTCAACACGCTCGTTCATTCATACCTGGGAAAAACCTCTCCCTCCCGTCCCAGGTCTGAGAAGAGCTAGCCTGGGCAGCCCAAGATGACCTTCACACCAGACCTCAGACTTCCTTCCTAAGTGAAGAGGTGGCCTTGAAGACCTTCACATGGATGGTCTGTTTTTCTCTCCTACTACCTTGGATGAGCTTGAAGTGCTTTCTCCAGCAAAAGAACCAAGAATCAGCTATATTTATTGGAACATGGGTTGCTAGTATTTTCCTTTTAAATATATATAAGAAAAAATCATATATTTTTCAGTGAAAACAACAAACCTACGACTTAGCATTTCTAAGTGCTGGTTCATCTGATCTGGAATTTTAGGAGGCCCCACAAAGTACCTCCCCCGCCTTTCAAATCTGGCGAAACCATCCTGCTGGTCTGAGTGCCTTGACTGCGGCCCCAGGGCAGCAGGGAGGTCCTGTGTCGGGGGCCAGTGTGAGGAATCCCGCCCATGACAAGGTCATGTGGAAGGAAGCCTGACAAAAGCAAGGGCGTGATCAGGTTTCAGAGGTTCCCCCTGGAATTTCCTGAGCATCCACCCCCCAAAAAATAAGAATCTGCCGGCCTTTGTACTCTGCTTTTTTACTCTTCTGATATTCTCTGGAAAAAGTCAATTCAAGGCTTTAGTCTTCTGCATTTAAAAGGGATGTTTCAGTTAAACCCCCTCTGATAATTCTCTAGCTTGTCTAACAGGTTCCCCAGACCTCTTACAGCTTGTGAATTGCTTACAGCCCCCAACTGCAAGAGGCACAAAGCTTAAAAGCATCTTAAAGAAACATAGCCTTTTCTAAAGAGTTAAAAATTATATTGGTAGAGAGTTTTCACTGTTGACTCAATGATTGCTGCCAGACCTCCATATTCTTTATCTTTTAGGCACCTGGGAGGACATTAATCAGTGTAAATGGGATATGGGAAAAGATACATAGTAGTTTTGATGTTAGCAACACTAGACTTTTGAGTTAATTACTTTTCTTTGTTATATATCACTGCACTCCTCTTGTGTCCTTGCTATGTAAAAATGTAACTTTATTTAGTGCTTTCTGAGAGTGGCACCAGACTTTGGGAAGATCAAACAAATAAGTCTTCTGGTTGACAAACCCTTATCAGAAAAAGGTTGTAAAATGTTAATTGGCTCTCTGGCTAGAAGACAATGTAAATCACCTAAGACTTGTGTATACAATTAAAAGATATATAGTAGTTTTGATGTTAGCAACACTAGACTTTTGAGTTAATTACTTTTCTTTGTTATATATCACTGCACTCCTCTTGTGTCCTTGCTATGTAAGAATGTAACTTTATTTAGTGCTTTCTGAGAGTGGCACCAGACTTTGGGAAGATCAACACAAATAATTCTTCTGGTTGACAAACCCTTATCGGAAAAAGGCTGTAAAATGTTAATTGGCCCTTTTTGGCTATAAGATGATGTAAATCACCTAAGACTTGTGTATACAATTAGGTATGCAGAGAGAAAAGCCTGGTTTTGATAAGAGTCAGGGCTGCTGACGCTACATAATTTTGTATTATCCATTGATCTCTATGTACAAAAAAAGGTATAAAAGGAGATTCTAGACAATAGGGGCTGGGACCAGTAGCTGGACTGGTTTCCCCCGTGTCTCCTCTTTAACTTCAGGCTGAATTCCCATCTGGAGCAAGGCGGCTCATCATGTCTACTTACTTGCCCTGGCTTCTAAGATCTGTAAGAGAGAGAGCCCAAGGCGGGGCACTCTCCGATATTCAAATGGACGCCGGTGGCCCAATGTAGATGGTGTAAGTTCCTTGTCTGGAGCTTTATTGGCCTTCCCTGTAAACCAAGTTATTCAGCCTCTTTTCTCCACTTAATTTTCCTACTACACTATTTCTTCCTAATCTAATCTACTCTTATATTAATAAATAAATAAATCTTTCCTCGCCAATGCCGTCCACCCTTCGAATCACCCTGGATCCACCAGGGCTGGACCCTGGCAGAAGATAGGGTGCGTATGTTGCTGTTGTTCAGTTGCTAAGTCCTGTCTGGCTCTTTGTGACCCCATGGACTGCAGCACATCAGGCTTCCCTGTCTTTTGCCATCTCCTGGAGTTTGCTCAAACTCATGTCCATTGAATCACTGATGCCATCCAACCATCTCATCCTCTGTTGCCCACTTCTCCTGCCCTCAGTCTTTCTCAGCATCAGGGTTTTTTCCAATGAGTTGGCTCTTCAAATCAGGGGGCCAAAATATTGGAACTTTGAATGAATATTCAGGGTTTATTTCCTTTAGGATTGACATATGTGATCTCCTTGCTGTCCAGGGGACTCCCAAGAGTCTTCTCCAACACCACAATTCAAAAACCACCGCAAAGAAACAGAAATGCAAGAAGGCAAAATGGTGGTCTCTGGAGGCCTTATAAATAGCTGAGTAAAGAGAAGCGAAAGGCAAAGGAGAAAGGGAAACAGACACACAATGCGATATGACTGAGCCATTAAGAAGGAGGAAGCAATGCCACGTCCAGCCACAGGGACACGGATGGAAGCAGAGGTGACCATACTAAGAGTGCTAAGGGAGCCAAGGAGAGATGACGGGGAGACGACCTCACCGCTGGGTGAAATCTACAAATGCAACGAATTAGCTTCTTATCCAGGGTAAACAGCCTCACCTGGCTTAGAAAATAAACATAATGTTACTGAAGGAGGAAAAAGAACAGGCTGTATCTTAAAAGCAGGACTCCATCTTGGGCCAGACTGTGGACTTTGAGCTATATGTCCAGTATCTATGGAAATGACATACCAACTGGAAAACCAGACCCCCGGAAGGAAGAGCCCCAGGGCTCTCCATCACGAGAAGAATAGCCTAATTATCTGTGTAACTGAATAGAATCATACATTCTATTATGTTTATTGGGGTATGACCATAAGTCTATTGATAATTGTCCACTGTTAACTACCTAGGCTTAAGGCTTATGAATCATGGGTTACCTTTGTAACTTTCTTTTTCCTTTGTTCAGACTAGTTTCAGGGAATTTTGGGGAGGTGGGTTTGGGCACGTACGCTTAGGGTATATAAGGTTTTCACGAAAACTGGTCAGGGTCCTTGGCTAAGAGGAGACCCGGCCTTGGGCCCGCCGGTGTAACAAGCTGCACGCCACTGTCTGCATCAGCCTTCTGAATGAGCCTGTTTCCCGAAAGGCATGGCTGCAGCATTACCAGTAAAGACAGCGGGTGGCAGGGAGAAAGGAGCCTGTTCAAACTGACATGCGCATACTACTATTTATAAAAACAGTCCACAGGGATTACAAGAAACCTTAATGCCTGGAGAACCCCATGGACGGAGGAGCCTGGTGGGCTGCCGTCCATGGGGTCACAAAGAGTTGGACGTGACTGAGCGACTTCACTTTCACTTTTCACTTTCATGCATTGGAAAAGGAAATGGCAACCCACTCCAGTGTTCTTGCCTAGAGAATCCCAGGGATGGCGGAGCCTGGTGGGCTGCCGTCCATGGGGTCGCACTGAGTCAAACACGACTGAAGCGACTTAGCAGCAGCAGCAATAACCTATACTGGAAAAGAACCTGAAGAAGGAATTCAGAGGGCCTGGACTCCCTCTTAGGCCTGTTCATGCTGATCATGCTCGGCCACCTTTCCAATGGCCTCTGAACTCTGTGTTTAGTGCCTATGAAAACAACAGAAGGAGAAGACCCCCTCCAGACAGGGGAGCCTTGAAGATCGTATCTAGGATACTCATCGCCTAAGAGAAAACATACACTAATCACCCCTTTGTCCAGACAGGCCATGCATTTTTCTGTATCTGTTGGAGTGTAACCTCGGGTTTATTGATTATTGGCTAATTGTTTAACTGTTTGAGCACATGCGCACACAGCACGTGAATGAGGGGGTTATTGGGATTGTATTTTCCCCGGTTTATGTAAGTCTCAAGGAATTTGGAGTGGTGGGTTCAGACACGTACACATGGGGTATTTAAGATTTTCACAACTGCTGGTCGGGGTCCTTGGCTAAGAGGAGACTCTGCCTGGGGCCCGCCAGTGTGACACACTGCACTCCACTGCCTGCATTGTCCTTCCGAGTAAATTTGTTTCCCGGAACTTGTGGCTACAATAAACCCAAAAAAGAACATATATACCTATGTATTATTGAATCATGTTGTTGTATATCAAAAAGGAAAAAAACAACCTCAAAACACTGAACTTCGCCCATACAGGACAACGCAAGTTCTATAATAAGGAGAAAATGAAAAGAGAAAAAATGCTGGCTCTCCTCCTCTCTCGCCATGATGGCCTAGGCTTTGTCACACCCCTGGAGCCTAAGCGGGCTTGCACCTTGAGGCTAGGTTGTCGTCTCACTAAAAGAGCTGGGCATCCGTTCTAATGAGGTGGAGGAACCTAGAGCCTATTATACAGAATGAAGTAAGTCGGAAAAAGAAAGATAAGTATCGTATACGAATGCATATATACAGAATCTAGAAGGATAGTACCGATGAATTTATTTGCAAGGCAGCAATGGAGAAACATAGGGACAGACTTATGGGCATGGAGAGGAGAGGAGAGAGTGGGCGGTATGGAGAGAAGAACATGGAAATTTATTACCATATGTAAAATGGAAATTCGCTGTATGTCTCAGCGAACTCGAACAGGGGCTCTGTATCAACCTAAAGGGGTGGGATGAGGAGGGAGATGGGAGGGAAGTTCAAGAGGAAGGGGACATATGTACACCTATGTCTGATTCATGTTGATGTTTGACAGGAAACAACAAAATTAAAAAATAAATAAACTTTTAAAAGATTTTTTTTAAAACCTGGGAGATTTGTGCCAGGCAGGTGCCTCCGATGTATCTGGAGCGACTGTTGCCCTCTTCCTGAGCCCGCATTCTTTAGACAGCGGTGGGCCTTACTGCAGAGAAAACAAGCCTGCTGCAACCAAAGTACAGCAGAGCCTCTGGGCTGGAAGAGCTGTGAAGAGTTCCCTGGGCTCCAAGTCTCCTGCTGGGGGTTCCCACTTCCAGCCTCCAGCCTCAGGGTCACCCCAAATGCAGATGACTGCACCCTCCACACAGTTCAGTTCAGTGGCTCAGTCGTGTCCGACTCTTCGTGACCCCATGAATTGCAGCACGCCAGGCCTCCCTGTCCATCACCAACTCCCAGAGTTCACTCAAATTCACATCCATCAAGTCGGTGATGCCATCCAGCCATCTCATTCTCTGTCATCCCCTTCTCCTCCTGCCCCCAATCCATCCCAGCATCAGAGTCCTTTCCAATGAGTTAACTCTTTGCATGAGGTGACCACTGAATGCTGACTTTTTCACTCTCCTCTTCCACTTTCATCAAGAGGCTTTTTAGCTTCTCTTCACTTTCTGCCATAAGGGTGGTGTCATCTGCATATCTGAAGTTATTGATATTTCTCCCAGCAATCTTGATTCCAGCTTGTGCTTCTTCCAGTCCAGCATTTCTCATGATGTACTCTGCATATAAGTTAAATAAGCAGGGTGACAATATACAGCCCTGACGTACTCCTTTTCCTATCTGGAACCAGTCTGTTGTTCCCTGTCCAGTTCTAACTGTTGCTTCCTGACCTACATATAGTAGTCTTGCAGAAATTGAGATGTGTCCTAGGGATAAAGGGTAAGGGGCAAGAAGTTCCTTAACACCAGCCTTGGGTGTTTCTTCTGGCACATTCCACTTTTAACTGACATTGCAGGAACAGGATTTGCCTAAGGCTCTGGTTGCCCAAGCAACAAGGCAGGAAGAAATGCTGTCTCCTAGTTGCTGCTTCCCTTAACTTTAAAATCGGTGCTGATGGACTTTTGATATTCACAAGACCTTTAGGGCTCTGAATGACACCTGCCCTCAAGTAACATCCTGGGGTAAATCAAAAGAATGGAATTCACGATAGGGCAGACTTTCAAGAAGCCGATTTCAAGAGATAAATTGCACTCACACGGTATAAGATCAAAAACACCTGGAAAAAATACTCCAACTCACTAAATAGTACATCAATGGAAATCAAAACTACAATAAGGCATCAACTCATACTGGTCAGAATGGCAATCATCAAAAAGATCTACAGAGAATAAGTGCTAAAGAGGGCATGGGGAAAAGGGACCCCTCCTGCACTCTTGGTGGGGATGGAAATGGCTGCAGGAACTATGGAAACCTCATGGAGGTTCCTTACAAAACAGACGGAGAGGAACCACATGACCCAGCAACCCCACTTCTGGGCTTAGATCTGGAAATAATCATAATTCAAAATGAAGCATGCACCTCTTGAGTTAAAAAATAGTTACAACCTAGAATTTGTGTTTATGTTTTATTTGGTGGGTTTTAGAACCTCATACCTTGGAGACAGCATCTCAAGTAACCCTGGAGAACTGACCCTCAACTTCTAGGTTGTGACTATGTTTTTAATTTGACAATCTGTTTTCAGGGCAGCACAATTCACAATTGCCAATACATAGGATCACCCAAAATGTCCATCCACAGAAAAGTAAGGCCAAGTGGTACAGCTCTGCACAGGAATACTACTCGTCCATAAAACAGAACAAAATAATGCCATGGGCAGCAGCACGCATAGAGCAAGTGATTATCATACCAAGGAAAGAAACCAGAGAGAGCAAGACGAATATCATGACACATCACTGACAAGTGGAATCTATAAATTTATACAAATGAACTCATTTACAGAAGAAAAATAGACTCACTAACTTAGAAAACCTACTTATCCAAAAAAAAGTGTTAGAGCAGAGGGACACATGAAGAATTTGCAATTAACATATACACATTAACATGCATCCTATAGATAAGCAAAAACCCTACTAAAAAGCACACGGAAGTCTACTGAACACCCTGCAAAAAACCTTCATGGAGAAAAGAACCCTGAAAAGAACAGATATACATATCTGTATACAGAACTAAGTTTCTCTATACGCACACAGAGAAGAACTCCACAACATCAGAAATCAACTCTAATATAAAATAAGAATGAAATTCCAAAGTGTGGCGCATGAAGAAATGCTGCCACCTGTGGCCATTTCCTGTAACAACAACTTTAAAAGCTGTGCCGAGGGGCACCACCAAGTCCTGTACAGCTTTAAGTAAAACACACCCGCCCTCAAGAAATATCTCAGGTGTGGTCATCGGTCATTCGAGAGACTACTTTCAAGAAGTAAGGTTAACTCACATCCTTTAAAGAAAAATACATGTAAAGATGCCAACAGCCCTAAATAATATTTAGGAATGCAAATGAAAACTACAATACGGTATCACTTCACTCTGGTTGGAATGGCCTTGTCAAAACTCTGAAAACAATAAATGCTGGAGAGGGTGTGGGGTAAAGGGAACCGATGCTGGGAATGTAAATTGGTTGCAGCCACTATGGAGGACAGTGTGGAGGTTCCTTAAACAATGACAACCAGCATGGAATTAGAAGACTCCCTAAGTCATGAAATTAAAAGATGCTTGCTCCTTGGAAGAAAAATTATGGCCAACCTAGACAGCATATTAAAAAGCAGAGACATTACTTTGCCAACAAAGGCCGGTCTAGTCAAACTATGGTTTTTCCAGTAGTCATGTATGGATGTGAGAGCTGGACTAAAAAGAAAGCTGAGCGCTGAAGAATTGATGCTTTTGAACTGTGGTGTTGGAGAAGACTCTTGAGAGTCCCTTGGACTGCAAGGAGATCCAACCAGTCCATCCTAAAGGAGATCAGTCCTGAATATTCTTTGGAAGGACTGATGCTGAAGCTGAAATTCCAATACTTTGGCCACCTGATGCGAACAGCTGACTCATTGGGAAAGACCCTGATGCTGGGAAAGACTGAAGGTGGGAGGAGAAGGGGACGACAGAGGATGAGATGTTTGGATGGCATCACCGATTTGATGGACATGAGTTTGAGTAAGATCCAGGAGTTGTGATGGACAGGGAGGCCTGGTGTGCTGCAGTCGCAAAAAGTCGGACACGACTGAGCAACTGAACTGGACTGAACGGAACACCATACACCAGAATAAACTCCAGATAGTGTAAAGATCTAAATGATAGCATTAGCTGCTGCTGCTGCTAAGTCACTTCAGTCGTGTCAGACTCTGTGCAACCCCATAGAGAGCAGCCCACCCACCAGACTCCCCGTCCCTGATACTATTAGAGTTTTCAGGAAAATATAGACTGAACGTGCTTTGGTGAGTTTCAAGAGAAAAAAGCAGATTGGTAGTTACCAGTGACAAGAACAAGGAGAGAATGGAAATAGCTGTTTAATGTATATATGGGGTTTTATTTTGGGGTGATAAAATGTTATGGAACTAGACTGATGTGATGTTTGCACAACATTGTGAATGTATTATTTTCCACTGAATTTTTTACTTTAAAATGGTTAATTTTATGTGAACTTCACCTTAGGTTTTTTTGGGTTTTTTTAATAAGAAGATAGGATCACAACTCCTGTGAACATAACATACACACATCCAGGACAGGTATTATTGGCATCACTAGTGGGCAGAAATATGTATTAATCTCTGCACCAACCGAATTTCAAAATACCACAAAATCAGGATCAGTACTGCCCAGAAAGAAAACTCAGCAATCTCTTTTACCTATTTTCCAGTTTTAAATACTTTTCCTATGCTTAAAAGTTGTTTAAATGGTACATTTTCTGTTATTATATTTTACTCTAATGAGAAATCAAATGAGAAATAATACATGCACACATAGATACAATGCTTTCTCTGATACTGTGTATGTCTGCCTACCAGGAGAGGAAGGGCTAATCATGTGGACGACGGTAAAGTCTCATTAACGATGAGCAAATGGCCCTTCTGGTGTCATGCTCCAGCATGCAGTGGAGACCGTGAGCAGCGACAGGGCTGACACTGCATCTTCCTCCTGGTAGTGCCTTCTCCTCCTTTTGAGCCTCCCTGCCCTGGTCCCTCCCTCCCACCCCCTGAAATCCTACTCCCTAACACACTGGTAGCACAAAGCTTCTGCCTCAGGCTGTGTTTTCTAGAGAACCCAGGTTAAGACAATTGGTACTTTCCACATGATTACACTCATTTTAAGCCATTAGTAAATCTTCCTAGTGATTAACATATTTTATTTTTAATAAAATACTGAGTTCTTGGGATTGTAAAGGATGGCAAATAGCACATGCAGACCCCTCCCTACTCTTTAGGGTCTGAGAGGTGTGAGGATGAGGGGGTCTTCCCAGGTGGCGCTAGAGGTAAAGAATCCGCCCACCAATGTATGAGACACAAGAGACACAGGTTCCATCACTGGGTCTGGAAGATCTCCTGGAGTAGGAAACGGCACCCCACTCCAGTGTTCTTGCCTGGAAAATTCCAGGGGCAGAGGAGTCAAAGAGTCAGACGCGACTGAGCAACTGAACAACAAGAGGGGGAAGGGTCGAGGAAGTGGCGGAGCCTTGGACACAAACATCCCCTCCAGTCCTGTTCGCTGTGTCTGCTTCCCCCCTTTTCTCTCTTGTGTGCCCTGTGACCTGCCCCTCATCTCTGCCAACTTCCAAAGAGGCCTTTTGCAGGACATCCGTGCCCTCGAGCACGTCATATCCAACGGCCGGGGGTCCTGCTCCCGTCTGACTTGGTTTCTCAGGAGCATTTGGCTCAGCTGCCTTCTTGAAGCCTCTTCTTGGCTTCTCTGCCAGAGTCACCATCATGCTCGGCCTCAGTGGCTGTTTCTCCAGCAACATCATCAGACCAGTGGCTCTGAGTGGAGGGCCCGGGTTTCTCTGCAGCCGTCTCCACTTCTCCACCCGGACTCTCTCCCTAGAGGCTTCATCCAATCCCTTGGCGCTAGACATACATCTAGGTTGATGACTTTCAAGTCACCATCTTCTACCTTGTTTCAAGGTTGTTCAAGGTTCTCTCTTGAACCTCAGACTCCAGGCATCAACTCATTTCTACTTGAATATCTAGTTGGATATTTTCAACTGTCAGCTCATTCCTCCTTGCACATCTCTCACATGTTGACTCCTCTTGGGTCAGCATCTCTCACGTGCTAATGTCTCTCTTCTGAGACTGTTCCCCAGATCTTGGCCCAGTTGGCTCTCCTTGGGCTCTTTCTCCCCACTTGGGTCTCTGTCGAATGCCATGTCTCAAAGGACTTCCCTGGCCTCTCTGGTTAAGGTGGTCCTGAGAGCCTCTCCGTCCCACTTCCTAGATTTTTTCCGGTCGTGTCGTCTGCCACTGTCTGAAATGACGGCATGCCTCCTTCTTTATCTAAGCACCGACTGCCCCCTGTCCTTTGTCCTTACTGCTGCTGCTCCCTACTGCGTCCCTGGAGTTCAGACCAGTGCCTGGAAACACAATCGGATCTTTATTCTTTGGATACAAAATACATACTTGTGGAATTAATGGGTATGTGTGGTAGCCCTCTGAGTTGGCTACTTCCCTTTGGCAGGCTGTTTTAAATGACTTGAAACAAAGGAGATCAGAGGGTGGTTTGCAATCTTTGGAAATAACTGTCTTTTCTGCCAGAAAAATTTCTGCCAAAGAAAAATTTCCCTGGCCTTCATTTCTTTACACTTATTATAATTTGGTCCAATGACCTAGGGTCACAGGTTGCTTATTGGACTATGGGGAGTAAAAACCACCTTGTGCCTCCCGCCATGTCTGAGGGGTATGGAGAATGTCGGAGTTTGGAGGAGGGACCGAGACACAGATGAGGGAATATTGGTAAGCCCAGAGCACAGGAGGAGAAGGCAATGGCACCCCACTCCAGTACTCTTGCCTGGAGACTCCCATGGACGGAGGAGCCTGGTGGGCTGCAGTCCATGGGGTCGCTGAGTCGGACACAACTGGGCGACTTCACTTTCACTTTTCACTTTCATACATTGGAGAAGGAAATGGCAACCCACTCCAGTGTTCTTGCCTGGAGAATCCCAGGGATGGCGGAGCCCAATGGGCTGCCATCTGTGGGGTCGCACAGAGTCGGACACGACTGGGGCGACGTGGCAGCAGCAGCAGCAGCAGCAGCAGAGCACAGGAGGGTCCTGAGAACCCTAAGTCCCACTGCTGCTTGGCTCAACAGAGGGATTAACATGTGTCCTGTGCCCAAAACTTGGACAGGAGCCCAATTTCAGACTCAACAGCCGGGCACTCCCCAGGTAAGTTGGGGTACCTCTCCTTACTCCAGTTTCTTCATTTCTATGGGGATGATGATAATGATAAAAATAAAAGTGCCTCTGTCTGGTTTTATATAAGAATTAAATAAAATAACCTATCCCAGTAAAATAATACTTGATGCAGTTACCAAGCTGAGTTTCCAGCTAGTTTGCTAAAAGGTGCCAACCCTGAAGTGTCACAGAACAAGTGAACTAGTGATTCTTTTATGGGAATGTTTAACTTTGCCTTTATTTAACATATAGTGAAAGGCAATGCCAAAGAATACTCAAACTACCGCACAATTGCACTCATCTCACACACTAGTAAAGTAATGCTCAAAATTCTCCAAGCCAGGCTTCAGCAATACATGAACCGTGAACTTCCTGATGTTCAAGCTGGTTTTAGAAAAGGCAGAGGAACCAGAGATCAAATTGCCAACATCCTCAGGATCATGGAAAAAGCAAGAGAGTTCCAGAAAAACATCTATTTCTGCTTTATTGACTATGCCAAAGCCTTTGACTGTGTGGATCACAATAAACTGTGGAAAATTCCCAGGGTCCCCGGGACGCAGGGCCGGCCTGGCCCCCACGCGGTGTGCTCACCCGTCGAGTTCTCCCGCGTGAGGCAGTGGATGGCGGTCCGCTGGGTCTTGGGCTGCAGCAGCAGCAGGAGCACGGGCTCCAGGATGCGGGCCGCGTCGCCCAGGGAGAGAGCCCGCACCAGCCAGCCCTGGGCGGCGGCCCCGATGGCCCCGTCCGAGCTGCCCAGGCTGTCCAGCACCACGAACAGGGACCTGCCGTGGGGAGCGGGGGCGGGGTGTGGATGCGCACCATCAGGGCGGTCAGGACACCCTCGGGGAGTTCCACCTGGGGAGGCTGGACTTGCAGGCCCAGGCAGACGAGGACCATGAGGTCAACCCTGCTTCCAGCTAGGGTCGCTGTTGCTGGCTTGTTATTAAGTTGCTAAGTCAGGGGAGCTTTAAAAAGTGCTGATGCCTGGGCCTCCTCACAGGTGAGGGGGCGGGTGCAGTACATTAGGACCAGCTGGAATCTCTCCAAGGCTGCGTGTCTGACCCCACATCTAGGGCTCCAGGAACAAGGTAAAAATGAAAGTGACGTCGCTCAGTCGTGTCTGACTCCTTGTGAACCCACAGACTGTAGCCCACCAGGCTCCTCCGTCCACGGGATTTTCCAGGCAAGAATACTGGAGCGGGTTGCCATTTCCTTCTCCAGGGGATCATCCCGACGCAGGGATCGAACCCAGGTCCACGGCCTTGCAGGCAGTCACTTTACCCTCTGAGCCACCAGGGAAGCTTACAAGAAACAAGGTAGAGGATTTTAAAAAACCTGTATGGCAAAACCAATATGGTATTGTAAAGTAAAATAAAATAAAAATAAAAATAAATAAAAATAATAAAAATAAAAAAATAAAATACCAATGTAGAGCAGAACATGCCTGTAATACAGGGCACGGTTTTTGGCCTGGGATTGAGGACACCGCAGCGGCACACACCCAGTGTGGCCGCCACCCCAGTTAAGATCCATGTGTGTGCGTGTGTGCTCCATGGCATCCTACTCTTTGCAGCCCCAAGGATGGTAGCCTGCCAGGCCCCTCTGTCTATGGGATTTCCCAGGCAAGAATACTGGAGTGGGTTGCCTTTTCCTTTTCCAGGGGATCTTCTTGACCCGGGGATCGAACCTACGTCTCCTGCACTGACTGGCAGGTGGGTTCTTTACCACTGAGCCGCCAGGGAAGCCGGGCCAAAATTTACCCCTCCTCATCTTCCTACCAAGCTCCCTTGGGGGGCTCGTTCTGCCAGCTCCTCAGGTGACTCTGAGGCATGTGGGGCTTCCTCCCTTCAAGGTCAAGGTAAGAACCCTGCTACGAGGTAGTCACACCTGTCTGGCCTGAATTCACTGAGAGGACCCCAGGAATCTCTTTGCATCAAGAACATGGGGTGGGAGCGGGGGGTGGTTTCTGTTTCATGCATCTCCCCGATCCTAGCCTGGCACGCTGAACCAGCACCTCCCCAAAGTGTCCTTTTCCTTTAAGGGTTAAGTTATTAAAAAAAAAAAAAAAAGTCCCCATCACCTGTCAAAGGAGCGATTGTGAGATGTCACTCTGCTGCCCTGGATCTCTCTGGTCAGGTGCCAGATGACAGAAAATCGAAACAGAGCTTCCAACCTGGTTCCCTTGAACAAGAGAGAAAACGGGAGTGAGGCGCCTGGTTTCTTTCTTAACCGAACGGCGTTCTTAGTGGTCGTGAGCCCCATTTAAATGACAGACGAGAACTCAGTGGAAAGAGGGCAAGCAGGGCAGAGGTGCCTGAGCTAAGGGGCCTGGTGTCTGGTGGGGCAGTCCACGTTCCAGATTCCACCATGACCAGAGTCCAGGGTCACAGCCAGGCCTGTGGCTGGAGAAGAACACGGGGCATGACCTCCTCGTGGCCCTTGGCAGTGCCATCCCCAACCTCTTTGGCACCGGTTTCACGGAAGACAACTTTTCCCATGGACTGCGGTCAGACGGGGGATGGTTTCGGAAGGATTCCATGCTCATGACAGTTACCGTGCTCTTCATTTCTCATTTAATACCACCGCTGATCTGACAGCAGGTTCTGATCTGAAGCCCGGAGCCTGGGGACCCCCGGCTTAGAGGACAGGCCGGGACGGCAGAGCAGAGCCAGGGCTCCGGGGTGACACTTTCTCTGCAGCTGCCTGCTTCACCCAGAGCTCTGGGGGCCCTGCAAGCCCCACGGGAGCCTGGGCAGATGTCCCTGGTAAGCTTTAAGACAATGCACGGGGTGGCTCGTGCTTCGGCGGGCATTCTGGTCCTGAAATTACTGATGTATTAAAATGCTGCTGATGCAACACCCCCGTCCATTAAACAGGATGTCCACTGCGCCCCAGAATGGTGCCTGTCGGATACAGGTGAGTCTGCCTGAGGGCTTCCCTGATAGCTCAGATGGTAAAGAATCCGCCTGCAATGTGAGAGACTTGGGTTTGATCCCTGGGTTGGGAAGATCCCTGGAGGAGGGCATGGCAACCCACTCCAATATTCTTGCCTGGAGAATCCCACGGACAGAGGAGCCTGGCAGGCTACAGTCTGTAGGGCTGCAAAGAGTTGGACACGACTGAATAACTAACACATGCCACCATGTGACACTTGGGCCGCGGGGGCAGGTGGGGGGGCAGTGGGTGTCAGGACTGGGGTCAGACAGAGGTCACCAGCTGCAGAGACTCACCTTGTCGGGGTTCAGGAGGGCGTGGCAGATGATGTCCTCGCAGACGTTGGCCGTGGGGGCCAGGCAGTGCAGCCGGTAGAACAGTTCCACGCACGTGATGTGATGCTCCCGGGTCTCCTTGTTCAGCTGATTCCAAAGCACACGAGCCACCCTCTGGACAGAGGGGAGACTGGGTGAACACCGCCAAGTCCTGCCCCTTTCCTCTTTTGGCAGGCCAGTCTGGCCCCCAGCTGCCGGTTCCTGCCCATCTTTGCTATGCGAGCATCCTTAATACACAAAGAAGCGCCACCGCCAGGCGAAACGAACCACCTCACAGTCCCCTCAAGAGCCACCGGGTAAGGGGAACGGCACAGGTGAAATGTGGGGGTCGGCCACCCAGGACACTGCAGCTCTAGCCCAGACCTCCGTGTGCAGAGGGGAGCCGCCTGGCAGCAGGCACCTGTTGACGATGGAGACGTCCTCTCAATCGGCACACACCAAGGCTCCCCCCGAGTCGGTGCTGGGGTGCCAGGGTTGCGCCCTCTAGGAAGTTTCGGGTGGGGGATCTGTGGTGGTCGCTGTCCTGGGGTAGACACCCTAGCACCCTACCACTGGTGGTTGGCTCTAACTGGTGTTCAGCTTTAATCCCACAAACTTGCTTCTTCCCATTTCTATGCTAAAAGTTGTAGCAGAGGCTGGGCTCATCTTCAGGGCCCAAACTGTATGCCAGGATCAAGTCCTTCATCTCCTCAACTCTGATCTCGGCTCTTTAAACATATGATGTCTGCGAGTGACTGTAGCCACTTCTGAAGTTACCAGGGACACCAGCGGGACCAACCAGGGTGAGACTCAAAAAGAATGCTGATTCCCACTCTTCGGAGGGGGAACTTCTGAAGGCATTTTTTTGGGGGATCATGGAAAAAGATGATGTCTGACAGATTATGTTTTAGAGACCTTGTAGGTCAAAGAACTTCTTTTGCCTCATTTATTTCTGAGCTTCCCTGGTTGCTCAGACAGTAAGGAAATCGCCTGCAGTGCAGGACACACGGGTTTGATCCCTGGGTTGGGAAGATGCCCTGGAGAACGCAATGGTCGCCCAGGCCAGCGTTCTCACCTGGACAGAGGAGAGCCTGCCATCAGTCTCAGAGGACAGGGGGAGACTCTGTCACCCCACGGACAGAGGAGCCTGGCGGGCGACAGTCCATGGGGTTGCAAAGAGTCGGACACGACTTGAGTGACTAACACATTTCTGTTTGATAAAACTCTTCTTTGCACAGATCAAATTCATCTCTGACTGGCCTGAGACTCTAACCATTATTTTTTTACTTAAGGAAATGTGATTTCCAATTATCAAGTTACAAGTAAACTTCATACAAACATTCTGTTAACTACAAACTGACACTTGCCAAGAGCTTTGCCAGCGATAGAACAACAAGGGCATTTGCCATCTGCCTCTCCGGAGACTGACCCCATGCTGCTGCAGCTGCTGACCAGGGTGGAGGGAGGAGCCCTGTGCTCCAGGGAATCTGATGATGGGACAGGTCTTTAGATAGTTAGATATTTTCAAGAACTGACTTGAACCGATCCCCACCTATGCATCTCTTCATATCTAGAAAGGGCTTCCCTGGTAGCTCAGCTGGTAAAGAATCCGGCTGCAATGCAGGAGACCCCGGTTCAATCCCTGGGTTGGGAAGATGCCCTGGAGAAGGGAAAGGCAACCCACTCCAGTATTCTGGCCTGGAGAATTCCATGGACTGTATAGTCCGTGGGCTCACAAAGAGTTGGATGCGACTTTCACTTTCATATCTAGAAAAGCACTAAATCCCTTCAGGGTGACATCAGCTCCTCCTGACTAGCAGAAAACCTCTTGTAAAGTAAGCACTTCATTGCACTAAACTCCTCCTTCACCGAAATCTTAGATATTGACCTTCTTGGAACGACTGATGCTGAACCTGAAACTCTAATACTTTGGCCACCTGATGCGAAGAACTGACTCATTGGAAAAGACCCTGATGCTGGGAAAGATTGAAGGTGGGAGGAGAAGGGGATGACAGAGGATGAGATGGTTGGATGGCATCATCAACTCAATGGACATGAGTTTGAATAAGCTCCGGGAGTTGGTGATAGACAGGGAGGCCTGGTGTGCTGCAGTCCATGGGGTTGCGAAGAGTCAGACATGACTAAGTGACTGAACTGAACTGAAGGTTTAATATGAGTTGAACATTGCTATACCTTTAACAAGTTTGTCAGCAAGGAAAGAACTGTGAGTGAAGAAACTTCTAAAAAATGTAAATGAGATATGAGCTTTTAGATAAACTTTATTAAGAATAATTATGCTTCAGGAATGTCTGTCTAAAATAGTCTTTCCAGATCAGGGTAAGTTATATTTCTAGGGTTTGTGCTAAACTAAGTGATGAAAGTTTATTGAATGGCCAAGTCATTTCCAAATAAAATAAAGTAGTCCCTTTACTTGCAGTCCCTAGTGCAAATTTATGTGTAAGATGCTCCACTTGGAAGGTTTAAAGGTTTTTTGGAGGGTTTCTGAGACTTGATATTGATCACAAAAAAAACACCTGCCCATTCATCATCTTTGCCTTCTCGGTCCCTACGTTCTGGACATTTTCTTAGTGACTGGCAATCTGCCATTACTACTTAGAAAGGGCAGGGCACTCTTGGGACATCTGACCTTACTCTTGCTGGCACTGTAGGCAGAATGAACTTTGGTATGTAAGCTGTTCCACTGGAACGAGAAAAAGGCTAGAGGATCTGGAACCAGCCCGACGCCTGGAGTCTGAGAACCTGGGGCGCACCCTGGCTGAGTGTATAGGTTGCTTTACCATCTCTAGTTCCAGCATCTCAATGTGGGCAGGCTCCAGCCCTGTCTTGTTCTTGAGAACCTGGTAACATTAATATATAATAACATATGCTCCAGTGATTGGCAAGTAGCACGTGCTCAGGTACATAAATCTGAATCAAAATAAAAATCAAGGCTTCAGAAAGAACTCAAAAAAGCATACCCAAACAAGAGGAAAGTACTGAGCGGTGCCGTTCTCATTCTATTAACAGCCCTCCAAGAATTCATGCATGAAATTCTTTCTCTTTTCCTCTCTGTGCCTATGATGTAGCTATGTCAAACTCTGTGATATATGCGGGACCAGGGAAAAAGATCTGCCCAGTCACCGTGGTTCTAAGTTCTACAGAGTCCAGATCTATACTGTGACTCAACTTTGATAGGAAGAAAGACAGGGAGAACAAGGAGAAGAAGCTGAAGAGCAACTACATCCAAAATCTGCCAGGACCCAACATCATGAATGGGGCTAGACTGAACATACCATGGACCCTCTGCCAGTGAAAATTATAGAAAAAGAAAACAGCCAGCCATTTAGAGTTGCTGGACAGTATCCTAAGGGCATTCAAGAAATGAGGAAAAACTCGAGAGAATCTGCAAAAAATTCCAACACAAGAAGCAATGTCTATGGCACTTCAACTACGATCCCGTCCACCTCTCAGTCCAGCTTGACTTGGTAGGGGGTGGCCAGGAAGGTGGGCCTCCTCTCCTCCCTGCTCCCCAGCTAATAATAAGGCTTTTGCATCTCCCTGGGAGGAGCAGGCCCCCAGCATCTTCCTCCTCTGCCCTGGCTCTTGGGTGGAGGCTCTATCTAAGCATAGCAGGCTAAGAACACTCATCACTCATTAGGAGACGAAAAGAGGCACACCCAGAAGACCAGAGGCCACCGTCCTGCCCAGCACCCCGAAAGGAAATCACACCAAGCGAAGCAGCCAACTGACCCAGTTACAGCTCTTCCTGCACAATAGGATTCAGAGATTTTGCCCAGGGGGAGAGGCGGGCCACAAAACAGAGTTGCACAGCTCTCTATAAGGGAATGGCAATCCACTCTAGGACTATCGCCTGGAAAATCCCATGGACAGAGGAGCCTGGTAGGCTACAGGCCATGGGGTCGCAAAGAGTTGGACACGACTGAGCGACTTCACTTTCTTTCTTTCTTTCTATAAGGGAACAGAGTGTAGGATAAGGTCAAGCCTAGGTGTGCTCTCAGATATAACAAGAGATTTTAATGGTAAGTAATTAAGAGGAGGCTGCTAGCTCCATGACAGCAACAAGCTACACCAAAGGCCAGCTCATTTACCAGAAATAAACAGGGACACATCTTATTTTATTAAAGTCACTCAGCAACCCCATGGACTCTACAGTCCATAGAATTCTCCAGGCTAGAATACTGGAGTGGGTAGCCTTTCGCTTCTCCAGGGGATCTTCCCAATCCAGGGATTGAACCCAGGTCTCCCACATTGCAGGAGGATTCTTTACCAGCTAAGCCACAAGGGAAGCCCAAGAATACTGGAGTGGGTAGCCTATCCCTTCTCCAGGGGATCTTCCCAACCCAGGGATTGAACCGGGGTCTCCTGCATTGCAGGCGGATTCTTTACCAGCTGAGCTAACAGGGACACAGAGAGCTAGGAAAAATCCTCCTGTGTCAAAACAAATCTCTAAGACTGGCCTCAAAAAAACTACTTGAGACAAGGACTTCCCTGGGGGCCCAGTGGTTAAGAATCTGCCTTCCAATGCAGGGGATAAGGATTCATTCCAGGGTGGGGAAGTAAGATCCCACATGCCACAGGGCAACTAAGCCTGCAGCTGCAACTACAGAGAAGCCCACACATCACAACAAGGATCCTGCATGCCACAACTAAGACCCAACACAGCCAAAAAAATAATATATTTATATATACACACACACATAAACAAACATTAAAAGAAAAAACCTACCTGAGTCAAGAGTATAAATTGGATCAGGCTGTGGAGTAATCTGTGCCCCAGGGCATTGTTAAAAATAATAGAGCCATCATCTAGTGATTGGTGGAGCCTAAGAAGAGGTGGCAAGAACTGTACAAAAAAGATCTTCACAACCTAGATAATCATGATGATGTGATCACTAATCTAGAGCCAGACATCTTGGAATGTAAAGTCAAGTGGGCCTCAGAAAGCATCACTACGAACAAAGCTAGTGGAGGTGATGGAATTCCAATTGAGCTATTCAAATCCTGAAGGATGATGCTGTGAAAGTTGCACTCAATATGCCAGCAAATTTGGACAACTCAGCAGTGGCCACAGGACTGGAAAAGGTCAGTTTTCATTCCAATTCCAAAGAAAGGCAATGCCAAAGAATGCTAAAACTACCGCACAATGGCACTCATCTCACATGCTAGTAAAGTAATGCTCAAAATTCTCCAAGCCAGGCTTCAGCAATATGTGAACCGTGAACTCCCTGATGTTCAAGCTGGCTTTAGAAAAGGCAGAGGAACCAGAGATCAAATTGCCAACATCCGCTGGATCATGGAAAAAGCAATAAAAATAAAGTCTGACACTGTTTCCACTGTTTCCCCATCTATTTCCCATGAAACGATGGGACCGGATGCCATGATCTTCGTTTTCTGAATGCAGAGTACCTCATGAGAAACACTGGACTGGAAGAAACACAAGCTGGAATCAAGATTGCCAGGAGAAATATCAATAACCTCAGATATGCAGATGACACCACCCTTATGGCAGAAAGAGAAGAGGAATTAAAGAGCCTCCTGATGAAGGTGAAAGAGAGTGAAAAAGATGGCTTAAAATTCAACATTCAAAAAACGAAGATCATGGCATCCGGTCCTATCACTTCATGGCAAACAGATGGGGAAACAATGGAAACAGTGACAGACTTTATTTTCTTGGGCTTCAAAATCATTGCAAATGATGACTGCAGCCATGAAATTAAAAGATGTCTGTTTCTTGGAAGAAAAGCTATGATCAACCTAGATAGCATATTAAAAAGCAGAGACAAAGGTCGGTTTGCCGACAAAGGTCCGTCTAGTCCAAGTTATGGTTTTCCAGTAGTCATGTATGGATGTGAGAGCTGGACTATAAAGAAAGCTGAGCACTGAAGAATTGATGCTTTTGAACTGTCGGGTTGGAGAAGACTCTTGAGAGTCCCTTGGACGGCAAGGAGATCCAACCAGTCAATCCTAAAGGAGATCAGTCCTGAATATTCGTTGGAAGGACTGAAGCTGAAGCTCCACTACTTTGGCCACCTGACGAGAAGAGCCAACTCATTGGAAAAGACCCTGATTCTGGGCAAGATTGAAGGTGGGAGGAGAAGGGGACGACAGAGGATGAGATGGTTGAATGGCATCACCAATTCAGTGGACACAAGTTTGAGCAAATTCCAGGAGATTATGAAGGACAGGAAAGCCTGGCATGCTGCAGTCCATGGGATCACAAAGAGTCGGACACAACTAAGCAACTAAACAACCAAACTCTACGAATATATACTTGTTTTCCTTTCTTTTACCAAGTTCTTAAAATATCGTAAGATTATACAACCACATCTTGTTCAGTTTATAACATACCTAGATGTATTATGCATAATAAGAACAGCACAAGAAAGGGAAGAGGAACAGAGCTATTCAAGAGGTGAAAAAGGGTCAGTCAGTCATGTCTGACTCTTCGCAGCCCCATGGACTGTAGCCTGCCAGGCATGTTTCTGCAACTCACAGGAATTCAGAATGGAAGTGAAGTCAGTTCTGATAAGATGCATATGGTAAACCTTAGCATAGTAACCACTAAAAAAGAAACGACTCAAAAAATACATTGAAAAAAATCACTAAGGGGATTAAAACATTACACTGGAAAAGAGCACTTTATGAAAAAGAAAATAAAAAAGGGGAAACAGGTGGGAAAAAAAAGAAATCACATACAGAAAACAAGAAAAATGGCGTGTTTCTATGAATATAGTAAAAACCACTGAATCGTGAACTTGAAATTGGTGAATTATATTTAAATAATGCTCTTCCCACACAAAAAAAGAACTTCCCTGCTGGTCCAGTGGCTAAGCCTCCACATTCCCAATGCAGGGAGACCCCAGGTTTGATCCGTGGTTAGGGAACTAGAGCCTATATGCTGCAACATAGACCTGGCGGAGCCAAAAAAAAAAAAAAAAAAAAGGCGGGGGGACAGAACCAAGCTGGAGATGGCTTCAGCTGCATGACTTGCTTGAGGAGGGTTTAACCCAATAGGTGAAAAGCCACCCACTTCAAGAGCCGTTCAGAGGACGGGCTATCAAGACCTCAAAGGAGAGTTTACTTCCAGCACTTCACAAGAAGCATCAGGGATCGCTCTTCCTCAGGGTCTCCGGGTATGCAGGGCATCTGGAGCCCCTCCTACCCTCGGGGAAATGGGCTCCCCCTACAGGCCCTGGTGAGTGGTCCCTGTCCCTGTCTACACCGCACAACTCCACCCTGGCCTGGGTCACTGTTGTGGTCAACTGGACAGCAGAAGCCGCCTGACCCAGGCGTGCCCCGCTGACTGCCCATTTAAGAGCCTTGACAGGCGAGCTCAGAACTGTGAAACAGAGACGCCAGTGTCATTAGCTCTGACAACCAAGCTCGAGGGTCCTGAGGCTGACTGAAGGTCGGGTGACAAGCAGGTTAGGTCCTGGCTGGCAGGGAGACATGGAGAGGAGGCAGCTTTGGGCTCTGACAGCTCCCCAGATGAGACCTGTGAGAGCCAGCGGCATTCCACTCCCAACCCTGCCCTCCACAGGCTCCATCTTTATAATAAACCTCAGTTGTTGTTGTTTTTTTTTTTTTCATGAGCTAGCTGGAATAGCTTTCAGCTTCTTGCAGTTGATTGAGCCCTATAATACCTTATTTTCTTACTCTGTCCCCAAGAAAGATGGACAACACCTGCTCACCATCTTCAGCAATAAGCTTTCTCACATTTGACAAGTACTAAGCTTTTCTAAGTGGAAGAGATGGTTGGAGGGCATCACCAACTCAATGGACATGAATTATAGCAAGCTTTTAGCAGAGACATTAGTTTGCCAACAAAGGTCCGTCTAGTCAAGGCTATGGTTTTTCCAGTAGTCATGTATGGATGTGAGAGTTGGACTATAAAGAAAGCTGAGCGCTGAAGAACTGATGCTTTTGAACTGTGGTGTTGGAGAAGACTCTTCAGAGTCCCTTGGACTGCAAGGAGATCTAACCAGTCCATCCTAAAGGAGATCAATCCTGAATGTCCATTGGAAGAACTGATGTTGAAGCTGAAACTCCAATACTTTGGCCACCTAACATGAAGAACTGATTCATTTGAAAAGACCCTGATGCTGGGAAAGACTGAAGGCAGGAAGAGAAGGGGACGACAGAGGATGAGAGTCGGGAGGGCATCACCGACTCAATGAACATCAGTCTGAGTAAACTCCGAGAGTTGGTGATGGACAGGGAGGCCTGGCGTGCTGCAGTCCACGGGGTCGCAGGGTCAGACATGACTGAGAAACTGAAGTTTTCCTTGAGGCTAAATAACCTTAAAGCCTCAAATCTCACAAAGTGAGACACAGTTTCTCTTTCTGTGTATTTAGATAACAATTCTTACTTATGGAGTCCAGTCAGCCTAACAGTGAACACAAATGTTACTGAACACTTGCTGTGGGGCCATAAACTGCCAGGAGCTGGGGTTAGAGACAGACAAAGCAGGCCCAGGTCTCCAGCCACCCTCTCTGGCTGCTACCCAAGGCACCATATTCTCTGTCACCACCACCAAAACCTTAGGGCTTCCCAGGTGGCGCAGTGGTAAAGAATCTGCCTGTCAATGCTGGAGATGCAAGACACATGGTTTTGATCGATGGGTTGGGAAGATCCCTGGAGAAGGAAATGGCAACCCCCACCTCCAGTATTCTTGCCTGGAGAATTCCATGGACAGAGGACCTGGGTGGGTTACAGACCATAGGGTTGGCAAAGAGTTGGACATGACTGAACAACTGAATGCACACACACACACACACACACACACACCCCAACCCCAACACCTCAGGGACAGCTTCAAAGAAAGAGTCTGGGAAGAAGGTCTCAGGGTCCCAGCTTTCCTCTTCCCGGTGGGAAATACCTGATAGAAGTCTGTTTTCTCTGCAATGACTTTCAGTATTCCTGGAGCGATGGGCGGAACCGTCACCATCTGCAGCTTGCCGAAAAATGGGTTGTGTCCGGAGCTTTTATAGCGTTTCATCTTGTCTTCGATGACGAGGGCGAGGGACTGGGAGTGGTTGATCACTTCGAGTAGGGTGGAGATGGCCACATTCTGGAGGTAGCAGTCAGTCACACAGCAGCAGATGGTCATCAGGGACTTCAGCCAAGGTGGAAAACCCGAATCGCCAGCTCCTGAAAGGAAGCCAACCAGAGAGGACGGAGACACACAAAAACCTCTCGAGACTGGCTCACCAGCCTGCGGACTCTAAGACCTTCAGATCCGGGAGGCCACCTGCACAGCAGTGTGGTCACCTTCTGGTGGTGACACACCCCACTGGCCCCATTCAGGGCCGGG
Organism: Cephalophus harveyi; assembly: GCA_006410635.1. Taxonomy (NCBI): domain Eukaryota; kingdom Metazoa; phylum Chordata; class Mammalia; order Artiodactyla; family Bovidae; genus Cephalophus; species Cephalophus harveyi. The sequence goes on along the minus strand of SJYT01034147.1, from coordinate 400,149 downwards.
GGACTGATGAGACCAAAGTCATGCGCTAACAGACTGTTCAAGTTCTGCAAATGTCACTCTTGGGGCTTTGAGATGATTCAAAACACGTTTCTCTTGTTTAAAAAATTTGTAAATGGGACTTTCCCTGTGATCCAGTGGTTAAGGATCTGCCGGCCAGGGCAGGGGACACAGGTTGGATCCCTGGTCTGGGAAGATCCCACACGCCTTGAGGCAACTAAACCTGTACCCTACAACGACTGAAGCCTTCAAGCCCAAGAGCCTGTGCTCTGCAACGAGAGAAGCCACCCCAGTGAGAAGCCTGCACGCCACAACTAGAGAAAGCCCTGCTGCAGCAATGAAGGGCCCATGCACAACAAAGACCCAGTATAGCCACACACACACACACACAAAGTAAACACAGTAAAATCTGAATTAAAGTATTTGTTAAAATATATAGTAAATTATAGTAATAGTATAGTGTGTATATATATATATAGTAATATATATAGTAAAAGTTACATTTGTTGGTGCAGAGCTCAAAATGTGTTTTCAAAGTTCTCTTGGTGGTAGGGCACATGGCATTAGCTTTACAAAAGGCTAAAAATATTCCAAAGATATCAATTATAAATGCATTTCTTCCAACTATTCTGTCATCTGCAGCTTGGGAGTCAAAAGACACACTGCATGGGATGTTTAACAAAGGTGATGATGAGAGGGGAAATCTTCACCCTCAGCTCCTACCAACTGTTGATCACTCTTCTTTTATACCTTCCCCTTGATGCTTTTTTCTTTAAAGTGTTCCCTGCCTGCAATAGATTCAACTGCATGTGCCTGAAATTCACATGTAAATGCCCCAACCCTCCAGGGTAATAGTATTTGGGGGTGGGGGGTGCCTATGGGAGTGACCAGGTCTAGATGAGGTCCTGAGGGGTGGGTGACATGATGGGATTGGAGCCCCATAGAGAGACCCCCTACACACCCACACACATCCCGGGATGTGAACACATGGTGAGAAGGTGGCAGTCTGTAATGCAGGGAAGAGCTCTCACCAGACGCTGACTATGCTGGCACCCTGATCTCGAACTTCTANTGAGGGGTGGCTGACATGATGGGATTGGAGCCCCATAGAGAGACCCCCTACACACCCACACACATCCCGGGATGTGAACACATGGTGAGAAGGTGGCAGTCTGTAATGCAGGGAAGAGCTCTCACCAGACGCTGACTATGCTGGCACCCTGATCTCGAACTTCTAGACCCAGAACTGTGAGAAAATACATTTCTGTGGTTTAAGCGCCCCCCAGCCTATGGTATTTTGTTATGGTAGCCCGGGCTTAACGTGCTGCCGGTAACAGTCTGAACTGCGCCCTCAAAGAACTTATGCTGAAGTTTATAAACCTGCAGGGCCTCAGAACGAACCTCTTGGGAAATTGGTCGCTGATGCAATTAGTTAAAATGAGGCCCTGGTAGAGAAGAGTGGGTGGGCCTCTAGCCTGATGTAATGGGTGCCCTGAGTCCATGTGTGCTCAGCCGCTTCAGTCGTGTCCCACTCTGCAACTCTGTGGACTCCTCTGCCAGGCTCCTCTGTCAATGGGATTCTCCAGGCAAGAAGACTGGAGTGGCCAGCCATATCCTTCTCCAGGGGATCTTTCTGACCCAGGGATTGAACCGCATTTCTTATTGTCTCCCATATTGGCTGCTGCTGCTAAGTGGCAGGCGGGTTCTTTACCACTAGCGCCACCTGGGAAGCCCAGAGGGTACCTTACCGAAGGGAAATTTGAACACAGACTTGTACACGGGAAGAATGCCATGGAAAGATGAGGGCTAGGCTCCCACAAGCCTGGGAATCACCAGAGGCTGGAGGAGAGGCTGGAACACACCCTTCTGAAGCACCTTCAGAGGGAGCACAGCCCTGCCAACAATGCTGACCTGACTTCTGGCCTCCAGACCATGTGATAACACATTTCTGTGGTTTAAGCCACTCAGTGGGTGGTACTTTGTCATGGGAGCCCTGGCACACTAACACACAAAGCTTTAGTAACAGGTCTCATGAAGCAGTCTATGTACTGACTAGGATGAGGCTCCTTTTATGTCTCAGACTTTTAAACAGACTGTGCTGGGCACCTGAAGTTTAAAAAAATATAGATCCAGGGGTTTCCTTGGCGCTCCAGGGGTTAAGACTTCACGCTTCCATTGCAGGGGGGGTGGGTTCAATACCTGGTCGGGGAACTAAGATCTCACATGCCGTGTACTGAAGTGTTAGTTGCTCAGTCATGTCCGACTCTTTGTGACCCCATGGACTGTGACCCACCAGGCTCCTCTGTCCGTGGGGATTCTCCAGGCAAGACTACTGGAGTGGATTGCCATTCCCTTCTCCAGAGGACCGTCCAGACCCAAGGATCGAACCTGGGTTTTCTGCATTGGAGGCAGATTCTTTACTGTCTGAGCTACGTACAGGGAAGATCCCACATGCCAGGGGTGCAGCCAAAAAAAAAAAAAGGAATTGTAAAGATAGAGAGGGAGCTTCGTTAGGTTCCCGTCTGGCGAAGACAAACCCAAACTGCACACGGGAACTACGAAACAAAGCAAATGGGGTGGGCAGACAGCGCCCTCTCGGTCGCTGTGGAGTCTTACGTCATCTATAACCCTCAGGGGCCCAAGGCTCCCAACCCTCCCGGCACACTCCCGGGGTGCCCCTCACCTGGAGGCTGGAAGAGGACCNCTGCACACGGGAACTACGAAACAAAGCAAATGGGGTGGGCAGACAGCGCCCTCTCGGTCGCTGTGGAGTCTTACGTCATCTATAACCCTCAGGGGCCCAAGGCTCCCAACCCTCCCGGCACACTCCCGGGGTGCCCCTCACCTGGAGGCTGGAAGAGGACCTCACAGAGCTGCTCCGTCTCCTCCTCGGACAGGTACACGGGGAAGGTGGCGCAGTCCAGCAGCAGGTGGCAGGCGGCCGCGAAGGCCTCCCGGACGCCCTCCCGGGAGCTCCCCAGGTCGAGGACCACCTGGTCCAAGGCCCATCCCTCGTCCTTCTTGCAGCCGGGGCTGCGGGGCGGGGGTGAGGGCAGCTCCACGCTCCTGGCCTTGAAGGGGGACCCTCGGGCCGTGAAGAGGTCGGAGAGCATCTGCTTGAACTGGGGCACGCCGCCCAGGGGCCGGGCCTCCCACGAGCCCTTGCCGCCCTCATCCCGCGGACTCGCGGGCTCCTCCGCCGACTTGGTGTCTTCCCCGGACGCCGTCAGCGGTGTCCCGAAAACGTTCTTGTGGGCGAAGTTGGCGATCAGCTCCTGGATGCAAAGGAACGTCCTCTGCATGCTCCCGCCCTTCTTCCAGACGTCGTCTTTGTCCGTGGAAACCCGGGGCACCCGCAAGTGCTCCGAGAGCTCCGGCGACGAGGCGCTCAGCCCGATGCCGCTGTCTTCCGATTTCAGCGGGGGAAACGGCGCGTCTTCGTCGCCAGCGGGCATGGCGTCTGTGTCGGAAATCACTTCAGTGTTTTCACCTCTGACCGGACTCTGCAAAAAAAAAAAAAAAAAAAGGAAGCTTGTATTGTGGATCTCGTAAGACCGAGAGGTTCAAACATCAAGTGAATCAGGCTACGAATGCATCCTCCCTGTTTTTCGAGACCACAGTTTTCTATGCCAAGAGGATCTCCATGTGTATCATGAGAGAGCCCTCTTCTTACTATTTATTTAGACCCTTCAGAATCCAAAAAGGTTATTTAAAAACAGTTTCTGCCAGCAGCCTCGATGACATATCGTATCCCTTGGCGAGTCCCAACGCACCGTCGGACCTGCCCTCGGTCCCCTCGACCCCCTCTTTCCTGAGTGCACATACGTGTCGACTCAGTGAGACGACACGACACGTGGCGATTGATAGTGTAGTAAGTAGTCGAGAGGAGGTCATACCCGAAGGGTCCCCCGCGATCGTCAGTTTCTCAGACGGACGGTCACGTCCTCTGTGGCCAAGCTAGGGACCCACCCCTTCTAGGGGGCCTCCTCTTTTATGGGTGGAGGTCATAGCAACGGACCTCTTAAGGCACCCGTCTCCTCGGACCACCCGGTGTTTGTCGGGTACCCCAGTGTTTCTCAGTCTGTACTGACTCGTTGACTCGACGACGACGACGATTCAGCGAAGTCAGCACAGGCTGAAACACGCTGGGGTGTCTACCGTCGGATGGTCCGAGGGGTCAGGGACCCTAAAAGGTCCGTTCTTGTGACCTCACCCAACGGTAAAGGAAGAGGTTACGTACTTTCACTTTTCACTTTCACTTCAGCGAGTCAGTACAGGCTGAGGATCGCTGGGGTACCTGACGTCGGAAGGTCCGAGGAGACAGGTACCCGAAACGGTCCGTTCTCATGACCTCACCCCACGTCGTGTTATGAGATTACACTTTATCGGTTTAAAATTCTTTCGTGTTACTTTTTTTTTTGTTTCTGACATTTAAGAATATAAATGAGGAAATTGGGTTGAGCATAAAATACAGGCATGCTGCTGCTGCTACTGCTAAGTCACTTCAGTCGTGTCCGACTCTGTTTGCAACCCCACAGACGGCAGCCCACCGTCCCTGGGATTCTCCAGGCAAGAACACTGGAGTGGGTTGCCATTTCCTTCTCCAATGCGTGAAAGTGAAGACCCTCAGTCATGTCTGACTCTTAGTGACCCCATGGACTGCAGTCTACCAGGCTCCTCCGCCCATGGGATTTTCCAGGCAAGAGTACTGGAGTGGGGTGCCACTGCCTTCTCCAAAATACAGGCATAAAGGAATGAAATAGGAGACAGCAAGAACAAAGTATTAACCACATACATGACACACACACACACACACGTACATACATTCTGTGGCTTTTTCAGAAGGATGACACTTCAATGAATCAACTTCTTATATACTGTTACTCAGAGAATACAACATTAAACTGAAAACTTTTCAGCACCTGACCCACACTCTGGGGAAGAATGAGACAGTATTATGCAAATATTTGGAAACATTGTTATTTATATTTATATACAATACATGCTTATATTTTATAGCTTACATCCTTTTGAGGATTTTTCCAACAGTTTTAACAGCTAGGGGGAAAAAACAACAACAACTAGTTCGAGAGGGAAGGAAGAACCAGCAACTAGTCTGCAAACTGAGCTTCAAGCCCCATGGACAGCCCACCTGCCTCCCAGCACTAACCAACACGCAAGGCTCTCCTTTCAGGAAAAGGAACAAGGGGAAGTCACTCAGTCGTATCCAACTCTTTGCGACCCCATGGACTGTAGCCTACCAGGCTCCTCCATGCATTCCAGCAACTAGTCTGCAAACTGAGCTTCAAGCCCCATGGACAGCCCACCTGCCTCCCAGCACTAACCAACACGCAAGGCTCTCCTTTCAGGAAAAGGAACAAGGGGAAGTCACTCAGTCGTATCCAACTCTTTGCGACCCCATGGACTGTAGCCTACCAGGCTCCTCCATGCATGGAATTTTCCAGGCAAGAGTACTGGAGTGGGCTGCCATTTCCTTCTCCAGGGTATCTTCCCGACCCAGGAATCAAACCCTGGTCTCCAGCATTGCTGGCAGACATTTTACCCTCTGAGCCACCAGGGAAGCCACCCTCCTTTCAGGAAGGGTTCCCGTTTTTAGCCTGTTCCTGTCTGCCACTGCACCGAATGGATCTCAAGGGCAGAACTTTCAAATTCCTAAACAAAGCAGAAAATTAAAAAATAACTCAAAGACCATGGGCCTCAAACTGCTTGTGGAACCGTATGGTTATAGTCTTTTTGGAGGACAATTTGGCAGCATCTCTTCACATTAAGAAATGGGCTTGATTCCCATTTCTAGGAACTGATTCCTCAGAGACACTGGCAGCCTTGAGAGCAGGTTGTATGAAGATGTTGACAGCAGCATCGTAGCAGTTAAAAACTAGAAATAACTGGGAAAAAAAAGATAACCCTCGATAGGGGAGTTAAAGAAACTGTAAAGCCATACCATAGACTCTCATGCACAAATGAGAAACCAGCAGGATACCTCTGTCTGTACATAGATACAGATGCTCTCCAAGGAGTGTTTGGATGAAAACCAAAGCAAATCAGAGAAATAATATCTGTTATGAATTATGTTCCCTAAAAAACAAACAAAAAAAACAAATGCTGAAGCCCCCCCCAACACCAGTATTTGTGACTGTGATCTTATTTGGAATTAGGGTCCTTGCAAATGATCAAGTGAAATGAGGTCATTAGGGTGGGTCCTAATCCAGTATGATGGGTGTCCTTATAAAATGGTGAAATCTGGACACACACAGATATGCACATGGGGAAGATATGGGAAGGGGGAGGCGGAGATTGGGGCAGCGGGTCTACAAGTCAAGGAACGCCAGGAACACTAGAAGACAGGGGCAATGCACGGAACAGACGCTCCCTCACAGCCTACAAGGAACCACCCTGCTAACACCTTAGCCTCGGACATCTGGCTTTCAGAGCTGGGAGACGGGAACTTTCTGCTGTCTGTCACCTTACTGCAGCCCCAGGGACTACTATCTCACTTGTACTTAAAAAAAAAAAGCAAAATTCCTCATATACAAACATACACATAGAAAGGTTGAGATGCTGAGCTATGTGTAACCATTAGCTTAGTGGTGGGCTTCAGCAGAAAGACAGCAGGGCAGAGGGTGAAACAAACGGGGTTACTTCAACACGACAAGCTTTCACAAAGCGTATGAGGGTCTTAGAAGCCTGCTTTGGATATTACCGATACGTCTTCTAGTCGTTATTCCTATCCAGGGAGGCCCAAGGGCCCATTAGCCCGAAAAACCATGTCGGCTCCTCCCAGCACATACCAAGCTCCCACTCGTGGGCTCCGTGTCCAGGTAGGAAGGTGGCATTTGGACCTTGCTGAGCACTTTGAAACAGGTCCGCAGGGCGTGCGTGAGTTCGGGTAAGCTCAACATCTCCATTTCCTCGGCCAGAGGCCGCAGCAGGCAGCCAAGCACCTGGGGGAGGTACTGGGTTTGCACCTCCGAGTAAAGCTCCTGTGAAACACAGATGTGGGTTTAGCTCGTGTGTGATCAGTAGAAAGCAGTGCCTTGGAAAACGCAAGTGCTTTTTGAGCCTAACTTTGTTCCATGTTTTTTTCCAAGTTGGAAAACAAAATAGTGTTTCTTCTTGATCTAAATACATCAGTGGACATTTTTTCTCTCCTTTCAGGTGGCTTCCCTCTTTCTAGCACAAAATGACTGCCACATTCATTTCTCTATTAAAGGAATTTGTTTCCTTGGAGAAAATTAGCCAAGGATACAATTTTTAAGAAATACATCTACTTTCTGGGACCTCCCTGGGGGTCCAGTGGTTAAAACTCCATGCTTCCAAATGCAGGGGGTGAGGGTTTGATCTCTGGTCAAAGAACCAAGGTGCTGGGGTAGCAGGACCAAAATTTTCTTTTAAAAAAATTTAAAAAAAGAAATAACATTCCTTCTCTGGTGGCTCAGCTGGTAAAGATTCCACCTGCAATGTGGGAGACCTGGGTTCCATCCCTGGGTTGGGAAGATCTCCTGGAGAAGGGAAAGGCTACCCATTCCAGCATTCTTGCCTGGAGAATCCCACACACAGAGGAGCCTGGCAGGCTACAGTCCATGGGGTCGCAAAGAGTCAGACGTGACTGAACGACTTTCATTCTATCTGTCTATATATCATGATACTCATTCCTAGATAACTACTGTCCAAGGATGCCACCCAGCTCCTTATCTGGTCTCCATAACTTCAGCTCAGCCCACTTACCACTGGCTGAAGTGTTATAACTCCTTATATCACAAGGGCCTAAAAGATACGAGATCACATTCAGCTACATCTTCCATGCTGAAACAGACATTAAATGGTGCTGATAACTACTGTCCAAGGATGCCACCCAGCTCCTTATCTGGTCTCCATAACTTCAGCTCAGCCCACTTACCACTGGCTGAAGTGTTATAACTCCTTATATCACAAGGGCCTAAAAGATACGAGATCACATTCAGCTACATCTTCCATGCTGAAACAGACATTAAATGGTGCCTATGTACAACCACTTCTTCGGTAAGATGGTGGCGGGGGTGGTGGTTTAGTCACTAAGTCGTGTGTGACTCTTTGCGACCCCAGGGACTGTAGCCCACCAGGCTCTTCTGTCCATGGGGATTCTCCAGGCAAGAATACTGGAGTAAGTTGCCATTCCCTTCCCCAGGGGAATCTTCCTGACCCAGGGATCAAACCCAGATCTCCTCCATTGCAGGTAGATTCTTTACCGACTGAGCTACAGAAGGGAAGCCCGTCGGTAAGATGAGGTTTAGAAAAAGGCCAACACCACTAAGAATGCAGACGACAGCCAGCACAGAGCCACCTCTGGAGGGCAAAGGACCTACCAGAGGGATCACGTCCAGAAGGAACACGAGGAGAGTGCAGAGCTCGGAGACCGTCGGGGGAGGGCCGAAGATTCTCCCAACAGAGGGACTCCGCTTCACGGGTCTGTGCGAACCACAGGAAAGAAAAACACTGTGATACTGTCAAGCAACTCCTATGATTTCCAATAAAGAAATTTATTCTATTTCAACCACAGTGAAAGACAGCTTCTGTAGTTCTGAAAATTCAGTCTTGATGCCCAAAATGATGTAACACAGAGAAGCGTCAGTAAGTCTTGAATCCGATTATCTCCGAAACAGGTTGACTCTGACCTGAACTTTATCATAGCAGCTGAGGGTGCTCCATACCCCCATGGGATGCCACACCCGGCTGATCTCAAACTGTCAACAGCAGCAACTCCAGGTCCCCAGCCCCAAACCAAAGGTGTGTTCCCAGGGAAGGAGCCTGGCTCCAGAACGCAGGACAGCTGTTCNATACCCCCATGGGATGCCACACCCGGCTGATCTCAAACTGTCAACAGCAGCAACTCCAGGTCCCCAGCCCCAAACCAAAGGTGTGTTCCCAGGGAAGGAGCCTGGCTCCAGAACGCAGGACAGCTGTTCAACTTGCTGTGGGAGCAACCGGAGATAGCTCCCCCGCCCACTGCCACCCCTCCATCATCCCCAGGAGCTTAGAATCCCTCAGCTCCCAGAGAGAACTGCTACTCCACTGGGGAACTCTACTGGTAGCTGCTCATCTTAATCTCAACCTCAACACTTCCTTTTCAATAAGTAGGCAACTGGATACCTAGGTTAAAAAGTCAATATACTGGTTCTCAAAACAGAAATTTTGGATTCATCCTGCTATCACAGTACAGCTGGACCTGGGTTAACTTTCTTCACTGAAAATGATCGCTTAGGTATCTCAGTGTCTATCTGGGTAAGAAACAGAAGAACTGCATTCATTGCATCCAGGAGCTTCTGCTCCTAGGTGCCTATTCTAAAGAGACCCCCCATGTCTGCATATAGAGAGACAGGATCAGCGCAGTCACCAGGGTACTGCCTGCAGCGAGGAAAAAACTGAAACGGGTTTATTCACACCCTGGTTGACTGCACCCAAGGTGAACGGACTAGGTGTGTATGTGACCATACAGACAAACCTCCAGAGGGCTTTGACCCCCACCTCCCAACCAAACACACATGGGTGAAAAGTTACATGCAATTTGATACCACTGATCCGTCTAGTCAAGGCTATGGTTTTTCCTGTGGTCATGTATGGATGTGAGAGTTGGGCTGTGAAGAAGGCTGAGCGCCGAAGAATTGATGCTTTTGAACTGTGGTGTTGGAGAAGACTCTTGAGAGTCCCTTGGACTGCAAGGAGATTCAACCAGTCCATTCTGAAGGAGATCAACCCTGAGATTTCTTTGGAAGGAATGATGTTAAAGCTGTAACTCCAGTACTTTGGCCACCTCATGAGAAGAGTTGACTCATTGGAAAAAACCCTGATGCTGGGAGGGATTAGGGGCAGGAGGAGAAGGGGACGACCGAGGATGAGATGGCTGGATGGCATCACGGACTCGATGGACGTGAGTCTGAGTGAACTCCGGGAGATAGTGATGGACGGGGAGGCCTGGCATGCTGCGATTCCTGGGGTCGCAAAGAGTCGGATACGACTGAGCAACTGAACTGAACTGATGTAAAACTTGAAGAGGCAAAACAGATTGTATCATTTCTGGATAGTTGTTTTTATACTGGATACTTTTTAAATATTTGTTATAAAAGCATAGATATAACTGGGACAGACATGAACTTCAGGACAGTGATTAAAGCTGAGATGAAAGAAAGGAAGCCGCTGGGAAGATAAGGGGTTAGCTCTGTCTGGGTAGTAATGTTTTATTCCTTTTTAGGTCTTTTTTTTTTTTTAATATGTACGCTTACTTCTTTTTTTTTCACTTTACAATATTGTATTGGTTTTGCCATACATCAACATGAATCCACCACAGATATACACGTGTTCCCCATCCTGAACCCCTCTCCTTCCTCCCTCCCTGTACCATCTCTCTGGGTCATCCCAGTACACCAGCCCCAAGCATCCTGTATCCTGCATCGATCCTGGACTGGAGATTCATTTCATATATTATACATGTTTCAATGCCATTCTCCCAAATCATTTCACCCTCCTCTTCTGCCAGAGTCCTAAAGACTGTTCAATAAATCTGTGTCTCTTTTGCTGTCTCGCATACAGGGTTATCATTACAATCCTCCTAAATTCCATATATATGCATTCAGTTCAGTTCAGTTCAGTCGCTCAGTCGTGTCCGACTCTTTGCGACCCCATGAATTGCAGCACATCAGGCCTCCCTGTTCATCACCATCTCTTGGAGTTCACTCAGACTCACATCCATTGAGTCAGTGATGCCATCCAGCCATCTCATCCTCGGTCGTCCCCTTCTCCTCCTGCCCCCAATGCCTCCCAGCATCAGAGTCTTTTCCAATGAGTC
>SJYT01034147.1:347231-386546 GCA_006410635.1 Cephalophus harveyi | reverse complement strand
GATGTTGGCAATTTGATCTCTGGTTCCTCTGCCTTTTCTAAAGCCAGCTTGAACATCAGGGAGTTCACGGTTCACGTATTGCTGAGGCCTGGCTTGGAGGATTTTGAGCATTACTTTACTAGCATGTGAGATGAGTGCAATTGTGCGGTAGTTGGAGCATTCTTTGGCATTGCCTTTCTTTGGGATTGGAATGAAAACTGACCTTTTCCAGTCCTGTGGCCACTGCCGAGTTTTCCAAATTTGCTGGCAGATTGAGTGCAGCACTTTCACAGCATCATCTTTCAGGATTTGAAACAGCTCAACTGGAATTCCATCACCTCCACTGGCTTTGTTCATAGTGATGCTTTCTAAGGCCCACTTGACTTCACATTCCAAGATGTCTGGCTCTAGATTAGTGATCACGTCATCATGATTATCTGGTTCGTGAAGATCTTTTTTGTACAGTTATTCCGTGTATCCTTGCCACCTCTTCTTAATATCTTCGGCTTCTGTTAGGTCCATACCAATTCTGTCCTTTATCGAGCCCATCTTTGCATGAAATGTTCCCTTGGTATCTCTAATTTTCTTGAAGAGATCTCTAGTCTTTCCCATTCTGTTCTTTCCCTTTATTTCTTTGCATTGATTGCTGAAGAAGGCTTTCTTATCTCTTCTTGCTATTCTTTGGAATTCTGCATTCAGGTGCTTATATCTTTCCTTTTCTCCTTTGCTTTTCGCCTCTCTTCCTTTCACAGCTATTAGTAAGGCCTCCCCAGACAGCCATTTTGCTTTTTTGCATTTCTTTTCCATGGGGATGGTCTTGATCCCTGTCTCCCGTACAATGTCATGAACCTCATTCCATAGTTCATCAGGCACTCTATCTAGTGGTGTGAGTTGGCGTCCTAGGAAAAAACTTATTTAATTACAGATATAGAGAGAGATTAGAAACGGATAGTGTGGTAGGAAAATTAGTGGAGAAAAAGAGGCTGAATAACTTGGTTTACGTGGAATACCAATCACCACCTACGTAGGCTGCAGGCGTCTTCCCATTCTCCGGAAGGAGAGGAGGCACTGAGGCCTCGATGGTCCGATCTTAGAAGCCCAGGCAAAATTAGCAGGCTTGGTGAGTACCCACATTAATTCAGCCAGAAAAATGGGGAGCAAGAAAGAAATGACATGGGGGAATCAGTCTTTTCAGAAACTGATCCCATTTCTTTATTTTTTAGGTTTGCTTATATATCTTTTGTTACACATAGGGATGAATACAGAGTCACGCGGGGGTCAGCAGTCTTGACATTTATCAAAATCAGGTGCTTTACATAAAAAAAGGTCTTAGGGGTTTTACATCTTCTTATGGCCATGAGGCTTGCTGACATTTTATGACTCTTTCTTTCCGATAACCAAAAAATTTATTTTTTCCAAGGGTGTTTTTTCTTAAACCAGGCACCACCCTCCAAATAAAGTTGCATTCCTATAGGGTGAGGGTGTAATGGGTTACAACTAAGAAAGGAATTTATTTAACCTAAGGTTAACATGATTAATCTTAAAGGTTAATACTTATTTCTCCTAATGCTAGTTATATTCACTATAAGGGCAGGGAATATGGAGATTTAGCAGCAAACATCAGCCCAACAAATGAAAATCCTTTCACCAATGTTCCCCTTAAGATCTATTTAGACTTAAGGTAGTAATAAAGTTACATTTTTACATAGCAAGGACATAATGATTTATAACAAAATACAGTGATCTATAACAAAAGAGAAAATTCATTAACTCAAAAAGTCTAGTATTGCTAACCTTAAAAACTACTATATTTCCTTTTCTATATTCCAAATACATTGATTAATATATTCCCAGGTGCCCAAGGATATGGAAGCCTGGGGGCAATCATTGACTCAACAATGAGAAAAGCCCTATGCTAATTCAGTTCAGTCGCTCAGTTGTGTCCGACTCTTTGCGACCCCATGAATAGCAGCACGCCAGGCCTCCCTGTTCATTACCATCTCTCGGAGTTCACTCAGACTCACGTCCATCGAGTCTGTGATGCCATCCAGCCATCTCATCCTCGGTTGTCCCCTTCTCCTCCTGCCCCCAATCCCTCCCAGCATCAGAGTCTTTTCCAATGAGTCAACTCTTCACATGAGGTGGCCAAAGTACTGGAGTTTCAGCTTTAGCATCATTCCTTCCAAAGAAATCCCAGGGTTGATCTCCTTCAGAATGGACTGGTTGGATCTCCTTGCAGTCCCAGGGACTCTCAAGAGTCTTCTCCAACACTACAGTTCAAAAGCATCAATTCTTTGGTGCTCAGCCTTCTTCACAGTCCAACTCTCACATCCATACATGACCAAAGGAAAAACCATAGCCTTGACTAGACGGATCTTAGTCGGCAAAGTAATGTCTCTGCTTTTGAAAATGCTATCTAGGTTGGCAACCCTATGCTAATTAAGACTCTCAAAATACTCCAAAACCCTCTGTGCTGTTTATGGTTGAGCGGTAGTAAAAAATCATGTGCGTAGTGGCAGGAGTATGGATAATCCTCTCACACAAGCTAGTTTGCCAGCAGAGAGGTTTGACCTGAGACACACTTGTCCCACTCAGGGCAGGGAATAGCAGCAATTATTGGCACAACAAATGAAAAATCCTTCACCAATATAATTCCTAACCAACCCACTATACTAATAATTTCTAACTTCCCAAAAGAATTTGCCTTTAGTAAGTCTAAAACATCTCGTGCCTCTCAGGTTGGGAGGCTGTAAACAATCACTTGTGTCCAGACAAACCTGATCAGTCAGGCTAGATAACCTTCAGAGGAGTCCGTAAGTTGAAACATTCTTGTCACACCCAGGAATTTTTATTAACTTGGAGCTGCAAGTTAACTCCTTCTCCGAGAGAAATGGTTATGGGGGAGAGCCCCCCGTAAAGTCAGAGGTGTAGGTGAGAGCATAAGACAGACTCTGGTTTTGGGGGTAGATGCTCGGGAACAGGGGCTTTCCTGAAGCTTGATCATGCCTTTGCGTATGCCAAGCCTCCTTCTTCATGACCTTTGCCATGGGCGGAGTTCCTCACGCTGGCTCCTGGCACACTATGATTGTATCCTCTTCTCTGTTATACTAGCTTCCTTTTCTCTCATGGGTTCAAATCAGCCATATCAGAATGTACATGCTTTCTAGGCACTTTCCAGTACCCCTTGACCACCAACTTTCTCATAATTAAATGCACCTAAAACCTGAGCTACCAGGAGTCATCATTTGTTATTTGGAAGCAATGCATTATTCAAAACAAAAACTTCAACATACTTTGTAAACATCATACCATGAACTGGAGTCAGAAAACATGTCTTGAAATCCCAGTTTTGCCACTTACTAGTGAGGTTCAGCAAATTGTTTTACTTGTCACTCTAAATCCTTTGTGGAATAAAACATTGTGCCAATAATAAAGCAAAGAAATTTACTTCACTTTCTGCATATCACATTGCTCTTACACAAATAATATCTAATATACAACTGTGTTGTGAATATTAAATGAGATAATATGTGTGAAGTTCAGTTCAGTTCAGTTGCTCAGTCGTGTCTGACTCTTTGCCACCCCATGAACTGCAGCACGCAAGGCCTCCCTGTCCATCACCAGCTCCCGGAGTTCACTCAAACTCACATCCATTGAGTCAGTGATGCCATCCAACCATCTCATCCTCTGTCATCCCCTTCTCCTCCTGCCCCCAATCCCTTCCAGCATCAGAGTCTTTTCCAATGGGTCAGCTCTTCTCATGAGGTGGCCAAAGTACTGGAGTTTCAGCTTTAGCATCATTCCTTCCAAAGAACACCCAGGACTGATCTCCTTTGGAATGGACTGGCTGGATCTCCTTGCAGTCCAAGGGACTCTCAAGAGTCTTCTCCAACACCACAATTCAAAAGCATCAGTTCTTCGGTGCTCAGTTTTCTTCACAGTCCGATATGTGTGAAAGTGCTGGGTAAATAGTAAAATGCTCCAAAAGTAAGAGCTATTGTTATCTATGACTTTCCTTTTTATCTTAAGTAATTTTTCACTAATCAGTCTCTGTCATTCATGTTCAAAGAATTATCTTTTCTCTCACAATCCCTTTATTATTAAATGGTGTGTTTTCCAGGGTTGATAAAAATCTCTTGAAAAAGATAACCCTTGGTCTTAAGTTATAAAGACTTTTAACCACAAAATGAACTACATTTCAGTGAATGAGGTGACTCGTATGACATGTTTGTGTTAAATACTTGTCTAATATAAGAAAGAAATAGTGTTCTTAATAGGTCTCCATAGGAGATAGGGCTGCCCAGGTGGTGCTAGTGGTAAAGAACCGACCTGCCAATTCAGGAGACATAAGAGTCATGGATTTGATCCCTGGGTTGGAAAAATCCCCTGGAAGAGGGCATGGCAACCCACTCTAGTATTCTTGCCTGGAGAATTCCATGGACAGAGGAGCTTGGCAGGCTATAGTACATAGGGTCACAAAGAGTCAGACACAACTGTAGCAACTTAGCATGCATAAGAGATAGAAATATTTACAAACCATGGAATCATTTATTATAGAAGAGTCCGAGTGACAAGCTTGGAGAAAATTGAGGTCTCTCTATTTAATACCTTTCTCATGTTGAACTGATTTTTTTAATATATTCAAATTTTGACTTAGACATAAAACATGTTTGTTTGGTTTACTGAAAATATGCATAGTATGTTTCAATTGCTCTTTAAAATCAGAAAACAAAAGATATAAATGATGGGAAATCAGCATATCATAAACAGGAGGTAAGATTTGGAATCATAAGGGTTACATGAATAAAATAAGAATGACGAACTAAAGACTTCACCAACTTTGAAAGTATATGATATTAGGTATTTGGTAACAAATTTGGACTTTTGTAGAAAAAATTTTTATCCAAAAAAGAAAAAAAAAAAATGTCTCAGTTACCAGGTACTGATCTCATTCTCAGTTCAGTTCAGTTCAGTCGCTCAGTCGTGTCCGACTCTTTGCGACCCCATGAATCGCAGCACACCAGGCCTCCCTGTCCATCACCAACTCCTGGAGTTCACTCAGACTCATGTCCATTGAGTCAGTGATCTCATTCTAGGAGATTAAAATAGTTTAAATAAATACATCTTTTTGGTATTGATTGTACAAAGAATACATGTATGTAGACAAAGCAGTATAAAATAATGAAAGGTTCCCAACAAAATTGTTTGATATTGATATCAGCAAGCACGTGTCATCATTTTTGTGAACTCCGATTGCCTTTGCACATTGCAGTGGTATCACACTGGTGCTGAATATTGCTTCTTCATTGATGTCACAGTGCCTGTAAAAGCCAAATAGAGCATTTCTCATGCATGAAGCATGGCGTGATTTAGACAGGAAAGTAACTTTAGCTTCTTGATAACTAAATTATAAAGCAGTTGGGAGTTTATTTCTGAAATCATCCGAAGTATTTTACACCTAAGGAAACATCTTATTTTTTTAACAGTTTTGTTGAGATCTAATTGACATAAAATAATCCACCTATACTAAGTGTAAATTACAATACATTTTGATAAATTTATGTATGCATGAAATGCTGTTATTCATCCATGAAACAAATAAAGATAATGCATGTAGTATTACTTCCAAATATATCCTCATAAATTTTGGAATCTTCCCCTCTTTATTGTTGCATTTATCTATTTGTCTATCTTTATGCCAGTACCTCACTGTGTTATTACTGTAGTTATGTGAGTCTTGAACAATCTGTGGGTTTATAGTTTCCATCAAATTGGAAACGTGTTCATCCAGTATTTCTTCAAATACTTTGTCTGCTCCTCTGCCTCAACCTCCAATCAAGCACTCCATCTACACATTTGAGGTCACTAGAACTGACCCCTAATTCACTGATGGCTCTGTTCTTTTTTAAAATTCTCCTTTCTCTCTGTATTTGAATTTCAGCAGATTCTATTGGTATATCTTCAAGTACACTGGTCATTTCCTGCAATATCTATTCTTACTTTTTAATCTTAACACATGTATTTGTCATGCAAGACATACTTTTTATTTCTAGAAGCTTGATTTAGATCTTTTTGTTACTTCCCTGTCACTACTTAACGTTCTGAAAATACAGAAGACCATTATAATAATTGTTAAGTGTCAGTGAATTCTAATATCTGTGTCACTTCTGGGTCAGTTTTAACTGATCTTCCTTATTATGATGGTATTCCCTGCTCCTTTTATGCCAGGTTATTTATGATCAGGTGCTGAATATTGTAAGTTTTACATTTTTAGCTGTATAACTGTGTATTTCTACAAGTAAATTGAACTTCCTTTGCCCTAGCCCCAGGATGCAATTAATTTAACTGTAAAGAGTTTGATTCTGTTAGGTCTTGCTTTTAGGGTTTTTAGGTGTGAAAGAACAGCGTTTAGGATAGAATTAATTATGCTGAGAACTGTCCTTAAGTCTTCATGAATTGTATAGATTTTTAGTCTGGCTGTTGGGATAAGGCACTATTGCTGGCCCTGTGTGCCTGCTGGGGACTGTTACTTCTCATCCTTTCATGTGTTTCTTGATTGCTTGGGGTATTTTGTTCATGCACAATGCATACAATATTCAGCTGAATAATTGAAAGAGACCCTCTCCAGGACTCCAGTGTTCTTTATTTGTCCCTACTCTCCCTGAAGAACTCTAGTAGCCTTGGTCTCCCAAACACTTAGCTCTGTCCTCAAGTCAGGAGTCTTCCATGCTCTGCTAGGGCTTCTTTTGCCTAAAGAGCCTGAAAACTCTAAGACAGCAATCTGGGACAACTGTTCAATTTCAGTTCAGTCATGTCCGACTCTTTGCAACCCCATGGACTACAGCCATACCAAACTTCCCTGTCCATCACCAACTCCCAGAGCTCGCTCAGACTCAATGTCCATTGAGTTGATGATGCCATGCAACTATCACATCCTCCGTTGTCATTTTCTCCTCCTGCCTTCAATCTTTTCCAGCACTAGGATCTTTTATATGAGACAGAACTTCACATCAGGTGGCCAAAGCATTGGAGTTTCAGCTTCCACATCAGTCCTTTCAATAGATATTCAGAACTGATTTCCTTTAGGATTGACTAGTTTGATCTCCTTGCTGCCCAAGGGACTCTCAAGAGTCTTCTTCAACACAACAGTTCAAAAACATCTATTCTTCAGTGTTCAGCTTTCTTTATAGTCCGACATGACTACTGGTAAAGCCATAGCTTTGACTATACGGACCTTTGTCAGCAAAGTAATGTCTCTGCTTTTTAATATGTTGTCTAGGTTTGTAATAGATTTTCTTCCAAGGAGCAAGCATCTTTTAATTTCATGGCTGAACTCACAATCTGCAGTGATTTTGGAGCCCAAGAAAATAAAGTCTGTCACAGTTTCCATTGTTACCCAATCTATTTGCTATGAAGTGATGGGACTGGATGCCATGACCTTAGTTTTTTGAATGTTGAATTTTAAGCCAACTTTTTCACTCTCCTCTTTCACTTTCATCAAGGGGCTCTTTAGTTCCTCTTTGCTTTCTGCCATAAGGGTGGTGTCATCTGCATATCTGAGGTTATTGATATTTCTTCCAGCAATCCTGATTCTAGCTGGAATTCATCCAGTCTGGCATTTTGCATGATATATTCTACATACAAGTTAAATAAGGGAGGTGACAATGTACAGCCTTGACATACTCCTTTTCCAATTTGGAACCAGTCCATTTTTCCAAGTCTGGTTCTAACTGTTGCTTCTTGACCTGTTTACACATTTCTCAGGAGGCAATTAAGGTGGTCTGGTACTCCCATCTCTTGAAGAATTTCCCACAGTTTATTGTGATCCACACAGTCAAAGGTTTTAGCATAGTCAATGAAGCAGATGCTATGTTTTTCTGGAATCCCCTTGCTTTTTCTATGATCCATTGGATATTGGCAATTTTATCTCTGGTTCTTCTGTGATTTCTAAATCCAGCTTGAACATCTGGAAGTTTTAGGTTCATGTACTTTTGAAGTCTAGCTTGGAGAATTTTGAGCATTACTTAGCTAGTGTGAGAGGAGTTCAGTTGTGCGGTAGGACACTGTCAGACTAGCCTAATCTGTTTCTTGGCTCTCTGGGATCACTGTATTTCATTGCCTGATCTATTTAATATGTTTTGATTCTGATAGTTTTAGGTGATTTTATATATGGTTCCTGTTATTCTTCTGGACCAGAAATAGAACTTGGATGTATTTTTAAAGAAAATTTGCAATAAAGCAAACTATAAAAACAATAAGAATGAAAACTTCATAGAAAGAAATGTTTTCTTGAAATCATCAATACGAATGGAATGTAGTTATATCTGAACAGTGCTTACAGAATTTCCTGAACTTATGATATTTCTCCACATAACTTAAGATCTCTTGGGCTAATATAAAGGTATGTCCATTACTAGCTCCTGTTTCTCTTAAACTGCTAATCAACCCCTGCAGGGTATTTGGATAATGTGGTTGTACTCCTGTAACAAATGGAGCAACTATTTCATATCTGAGTTGACTCAACACTGAGAAGGTTGAAATTCATCAGAGAAAAAAGAACATTTAATTAGGCAGTCAAAAATTTAATTTCAAGACTAATCTGAAGTATTTTGAGAATTTTTTCTTCTTTTATAATTGTATGTATGTATGTTTTTATGTCTGTGCTGGGTCTTCACTGCTGTGCTTGCTTTCCTCTAGTTGCTGCAAGCAGGGGCTCCTCTCTAGTTGTGGTGCACAGGCTTCCTATTGCGGAGGCTTCTTTTGTTACTGAGCACAGGCTCTAGGGCCTGCAGGCTTCAGTAGCTGTGGCATATGGGCTCAGTAGTTGCAGCTGCCGGGCTCTGGAGTACAGGCTCAATAGTTGTGGCACTCAGGCTTAGTTGCTCTGAGGCATGTGGGACCCTCCTGGATCAGGGATACGACTCGTGTCTCTTAAACAGTGGCAGGCAGACTCTCCACCACTAAGCCACCAGGGAAGCCCTTGTTTGTCTTCTATTAAATGGAAAAAAATGATACTGAAGATACTTAGAAAAAAGTTTGTGTTATACTCCTAAATGGCCCCATAAAGAAGTTTAAAAAATTCCCTACGTGACAGCAAACAATTCAACTCAAATATCAGTATGTATGCAAAAAAATGTTTTTTCCAACATATATTCACAATGTATTTTTGAAGATAATTGCATACTGCTTTATTGGAGACTGATTCAAAAGTAGTTTTTATCTTTTTAGTGGATCTTTTTGTGTCTGTTTAGTTATTTTATGAATTTCACTGAAAATATACTTTATTGGTGACTTTGATATCATATACGTCTCAGTTTTAGAAGTTTCCATGTTGCAAATTTTTAAAATATTTTTAATTTTTTTAAATTGTGAGTTCAAAGAGAATCTCAGGAAGAATGACAAAAGCAAGCTTTCAGACATGTTTCTGTTTCTAGTGAATAGTAAGCCATAACAAGTCTGTTTCTATCAGTGTATTCTGTGTCAGACAACACCTGTAAAGAAAGCCTACAAGGAACATTAAGTATCTGGAAATAGGAGAATTATTTCCACTGATGGGCAGCTGAAATGCATTGAGGAGACAGAGAGAGTAATGGTATCTCTGCATTTATTTTGACAGACCTATGACAGCACCATTCTGTTCCTTGATAGACAAACAATCTTTGAAATATGTTTGGAGACGCCTTCCACTCAGCTTGTTTCTTTCAAGGCTGCCTTTGATCACAAGCCAAACCCAGATGAATGGAAAACAATGTCTGTTGTTCCTTGTATATCATAGCTAACCTACTATTTTATCTTTCATTACTGGATTTTGACTTGTATTTGAATGAACATTAAAAAAAGCTTTAAGCAACCATTATATACCTTACTCATTCTGTCTCCAATCTGACTAACCATTTATCTGCATAACAATACTCATTGTTGATGCATTATGAAGAATAAAATAATGCCCTTATCCTACTAAATTTCAATTCATTTTATAACAATCAAAAATGTCCCAAGTACAATCATGCTATTTCCATAAGTTTCAGTATCACCACAATAATTAAATAGGTCAAACTTCTGTGCTCTTATACGTCCACATATTTTCAGTTCCTTTGGCAAATAACAGAGTACACTGTTTTCCAGCAACTGTTTGCAGCATAAAAAGAATTCTGAAAGCACAGCTAATGAAATCCATATATTAGAATTCTTGCCATTTCTGTAGAACAAGAGTACCAAATTTACTCTAAATTTTTTATTCAGCAGAAAGAGCATTACAAAATATAGTTTTATGGATATGATTCATGTATGTTAGCAGTATTAATTCAGGATAGGAAAGTAATTGCATTTCCTCTCTCAATATTAATATTTTGTGATTTGTATTTATAGCTAACCGAAAGAAATGTACTACCATCGTATCTGTAGAAACCTTCTGTCTCTAAAAATTTTCTGCTTTGAAAAGACACAAGCCCAGAATACACAAAGCTCTACTCATCTATCATATAGATTCACAAATCATGTTTCCACATTTTAAAAATATTTCTGTATGTATGTATGTGTATATATATATATATAAGAATCAGGACCACCCCTGGGGTGAAAAGAAACACCTGAGGGCTTTCCTTTACTTCATGACAATATGTGTGTGTGTGCTAAATCACTTTAGTCATGTCTGACTCTTTGCGACCCTATAGACTGTAGGCCACCAGGCTTCTCTGTCAATGGAGTTCTCCAGGCAAGAATACTGGAGTGGATTGCCTTGCCCTCTTCCAAAGGATCTTCTGAGCCCATGTCTCTTGTCTCCTGCAATGGTAGGTGGCTTCTTTACCACTGGTGCCACCTGGAAAGCCCTCATGATAATATAGTTTATAACAAATCTGAATTTAAGCTCTGAAAGAAAATGAAAGTTTAAGCTTCTGTCTAGACCTAAGATGGGATTTTCAGTAATTTGTATGAAACATAATGTAATCAAATTTCAAAAAGTTAAAGGGTGCTGTGTACTGACTTGAGTCTTCCCCACCAAAATTCATGTGTTGAAGCCACAACCTTCAATGTACTTTATCTGGAGATAATTCAGGTTAAATGAGGTCATAAGGATGGGGCCCTAAACCAATAGGACTGTGGCCTTCCAAGAAAAAGAAGAAAAAGACACTGCCCTCTTTCCATCATGTGAGAAAATAGTAAGATAAACCCTCTGCAAGCTAGGAAGAGAGCTGTCACCAGAACCAGAGCACACCAGCACCCTGACTCACATGTTCAACCTCCAGAGCTCTAAAAAAAATAAATAAATTGTTTGTTGTTCAAGTCAACTCAGTCTGGCATTTTGTCATAGCATCCTGATGATATGTGGTTTAGTGGATATTTGAGTAGTACCCCTTAACTTATTAGAGGTGTGACAGGGTTACATCATTGAAGCATTTCATACCTGTTTTTCCCATACTTACATGATGAATTATTGAAAGAGGTTATTTTTATATCAAAAGGGTCATGTCTGTTTATTCTACAATATAGTTTCATATAGCTTCTCAACTTGATAGCCATGTCTGAAGGTTATCAGGGCATCCAAAGCCCCGAGGATATGAACTCCAGTGAAGATTGACTTCAGTGGTTTCCTTCCAAGAGTAAAGTTTAATTGACCAATCCCTCGTTCTTAATGTAATATATAATATGGATCTGAGGCATATCAATAGGTTATATAAAATCTGTACTGCTTTTTCTCTTGGCTACTAACTTAGCAATTTATTTGAATAAAAATCATGTCAAATTATTTAACAGAGGTCACTATGTGTGATTGTAATTTCCTGGTACAGCATCTCCAAAATCTTTCAATCTATCTAATTTTTATAAATGTGTCTGTTGCTCTATGTATTTTTTTCCTACATGGAAATGAGGACTATTGATTCTGTAAATATAATTTCTCAGCGTAGAATCCCTTATCTCCATTTTTCTCTTTCTATCATGGTGATTGTTTTTCTCCAATGAAGTCAGATCAAATTTGTATCATATATAGGCAGAAAAATATGCATGTATAGATATTATTAGACATGTTAGATATTATTTGACTTATTGCCTTTATTATGATTTCAGTTATGACCAGTATCATGCAAATGTATTCACTACACAAAGTAAAGCTTTTTTACATATTAACCATGACTTTGCCTTTCAATCTAGCCAGAAGCTTGTTTATTATGTACAGGTATAATTGTTTCCATTTGTCTTACCGTAGCTTTTTAAGGTTTCAGAGCCACAATCACTCTTCACTGTTCACAGCACTTGCACAGCTGAGAATTTAAATAGCTATTTGTTACTGATGATACTGCTAATAATGATGATTTTGTTTAAAGGTATTTCAGGCCACATATCTAACTGCCTAACTAGGGCATGAAAATTCTCTGAAATTTTTACACTGAAGCAAAGGATGAAGCACAAATTGTACAAGGTTTGGCTTTGTCTACAATTTTCTTGGGGCAATCATCTGTTCCATAAAAAAAAGAAAAAAAATCCTTAAGGTCTTTTCATGACAGAATACCTTCATGACAGCCCATTAGTCCATCATTCTAGCTATGTACTGTCTTCTTGTTTTCCAAATCATTTCTGAATCAGGATGAAAATGACATTTCAAGTCATTGTGACAGGTTTCCAGAGGAAATCATACATGTGTTTCTATGCACAAACTTGGAAACACTGAGAGCCCAATATGGAGGCTGAATAGCTCCTTGTGTCATGTGGCTCTGAGGGAAAGTTAGACTCACTTATCAATTCACAGTCCATCATCTTCCTCTAGTCATTGAAGTTTCGGGCTCAACACTGCATGGCTACTTGTCACTTGGACCAAGAAAGAAATAAGAAATGATGTAAACCAATTTCCCTTGACAGGAAAGACACAGATGGAGACGACATTTGGACCATATTGCCTGCTTTCAGGTCATCCCTGAAGCCATTAGCTATCATAATGATGAAACCTGAGTTATTTATTTCCCCACAATTTTCTAATGTGGCAAAAGCAGTATTACACTGGGGGCCTGAGTTTCCTCTGAAAGGTTGTGTTGTCCTTGAGAAAAAACAACACATATGACAGAACATTTTTAGCTTGTAGAAGTAAAAATTACAAATTAGATGAAAGAAACATAATGCAGGATAAATATTAAGCTTAGCAGTATGTAAGATCAGACTTTTCATAATACTATTTTGATATTTATGTAAAATACATAAACTTTTCTTGGAGTTATTGGCTCCTAGTACTTTGAGTCAATTCATTCATTTAAGACCATTATTTGATGCCTTCTATTCATTTATTCTGTTGGTCAGAATGTTTATCTGGCCAACAGAATAAATAAATATTTTTAGAAAACAATGGAAGTAGTGAGAGACATTATTTTCTTTGGACTCCAAAATCACTACAGATGGTGACTGAATAGCCATGAAATTAAAAGATGCTTGCTCCTTGGAAGAAAAGCTATGACCAACCTAGATAGCATATTAAAAAGCAGAGACATTCCTTTGCCAACAAAGGTCTGTCTAGTCAAAGCTATGGTTTTTCCAGTAGTCATGTATGGATGTGAGAATTGGACTATAAAGAAAGCTGAGCACCAAAGAACTGATGTTTTTGAACTGTGGTGTTGGAGAAGAGTCCCTTGGACTACAAGGAGATCCAACCAATCAATCTTAAAGGAAATCAGTCCTGAGTATTCATTGGAAGGACTGATGCTGAAGCTGAAACTCCAGTACTTTGGCAACCTGATGTGAAGAACTGACTCATTTGAAAAGACACTGATGCTGGGAAAGACTGAAGGCAGGAGGAGAAGGGGAAGACAGAGAATGAGATGGTTGGATGGCATCACTGACTCAATGGACAGGAGATTGAGTAAGCTCTGGGAGTTGGTGATGGACAGGGAAGCCTGGTGTGCTGCAGTCCACAGGGTCACAAAGAGTCATACATGACTGAGCGACTGAACTGAATGATGAAAAACTCAACATTTACCAGGGCTGATGATGTGTCAGAAAACAAAACAAATGAAAAAGAAGAAAAACATTCCTGTACTGATGGAGCCCAGTTCCTAGTAGGGGAGGCAGTAGAGGAATGAAAGTCAATTATATATAGTTGTTAAACAGTGAAAAGTACTATGAGGAAGAGGAAGTACCAGCAGGGCTAGGCAATGGAAAGGAGTGGGGAGGATGAGAGTAGAGTGGAAGTGCAGCCTCATGAGGTGACTGAGAGAAGACTCCCTGAGAATATGACATCTGAGCACATTTTTAAAATATCTATTTATTCGTGGCTGGTTTGGATCTCAGTTACTGCACGTGGGATCTTGATTGCAGGATGCAGGCCTCTCGGCCTGGGCCTGCTCAGTAGTTCTGTTGCCCCACAGCACGTGGGATTTTAGTTCCCTATCAGGGATCAAACCCATGCCACCTGCATTGGAAGGCAGATTCTCAACCACTTGACCACCTGGCAAGTCCCCGAGCAAAATCTTAAAGTGAGGATTTCACCACATGAATGGCTTGGGGACAAGCATTCTCGGAGGAAGGACAATTGATGCAAAAATCATTGGGTGGCAATGTGCTTGTCCTGCTCAAGAAGCAGCCAGAAGACTAGTGTGGCTGAAACAGGGTGAGTGAGGGGAACAATATGGAAGTATAGAGAGTAAGAGCATAGAAACACCAGGGCAAAATTAAAAGGTTGTTTGGTTTTTTTTTTTTTAGGTCATGATAAGGATTATGGCTTTTGATTTCAAGGAAAAGGGAACCATTGAAAGGAATTTGAGAAAAAGCATACATACCCTGAATTCCTTTAAAACCAACAGAAGAAGGAGCAAGGTGGGAAGTAAGAACTCGATTAGAAGAGTTTGCAATAAACCCAGGCTGAAGAAAATAGGCATTGTATAAAATAATGAGCAGACACAGTCTGTGCCCTTAAGTCACTCTTAGTAGAAAACACAGGCATGGGAAAATGTAGTTGTGTTAAAGACTGTTACGTGTAATAACTACCAAGTGTACTCAAACAGGATATTGGCACCAGGAGGGAATGATCAATTGTGACTGGGTGCTGTATCAATGTGACTTGGTTCCTCATACAAGAGGAAACAAAATCCCTCCTCTTCAGAAAATGATATTTCATTATAAAAAAGTAAAGTTGACTTGTCAAATTGTACATCAATTTTCTCAAATATGAAATCAAAATTGCTGGTAAAGTCATTGAAGGTGTGAGCATTAGAAATGTATATGACATTACAGATTGCATAATTTGGAAAATTACTGAAGTTAGTGTTTTTCCTTTCCCTTCTTTACAGTTCAGGCGGCTTCAAAAGTCTTGTTAAATTAAAAACAAAAAATAAAAAACCCTTAACTTTCTATATTCAAGATATAAATTTTCAAACACAGAACATTAGATACACAGAATGACTGGATGACCTGTTTTCCCTGGTTATTCTTTGCATATTCCTGCTTTACTTGTTTTTAAGTATCTCTTCCTCTTTGAGGTTTTTGTTTTTTTTTTTTTCTTCTTGGGCAGCATCAAAATCCATACCAATAATTTAGACTTGCAAATATTTACAAAGGATTAAGCAGGCTGCAGGAGGTGTCAACCAATCCACATTTCACAGGAGAGAAAACATTGTAAATAATATAAATTCCATGAAATATTGCTCTATTGTAAGTTACCATTGAAAAGGCTCCATAATTCATTGGTTTCTTATTGAAAATGTACTCATCCAACCGCAATAGATGCTAATATGTTGAATTGCAAAAGTCAAGAACTGTTTTGTGGTTTTCAAAATGCAAAACTAAGAATTCAATTAAGATCAACTGCATATTGTTTTCAAATGTTGGTATTCATACTCAAAGTGCAATTCTGTTGAAGTAGATAAGGTTATATTAGATAAGGTTAGATTATAAGTTATATGAACCCATACAATATAATTAACACATAAAGTACTATACACAACCAATAGGTTAGATGTTACCATATGATTCTTACTTCTAAACACTCAAGAAACATCCATTAAAAACTGGTTTGAAAAGGGCTAAATTATGAAGTTTGAAAAAAACAGTTTTCCTGGTGGCTCAGATGGTAAAGAATCTGTCTGCAATTCAGGAGACCCAGATTGGGAAAATTCCCTGGAGAACAGGATCGCAACCCACTCCAGTATTCTTGCCCGAAGAATCCCATGGACAGAGGAGTGTGGTGGGCTACAGTCCATTGCATTGCAAAGAGTCAGACACAGCTGAGCAACTAACACTTCTATTTTCATCCTACACTTACTAATTTAAAATTCTTAGAATCATATAAGCTTCCCATCTAGATTTTATATACTATTTTATTTGTTTATATAAATATGCACTATAATTATATATTTATATAGGTGTTTCATATAAATAATTGTAAATATAACATACGTGTATATTGTAATACTTTTATCATCAACAATTGAGTCTAATATTCAAGTTTCTATGAAAACATTTGCCATCTAGTCATTATCATTTACCTTGAGTAATAATATGTGATTTTTTAATAGCAAAAAAACATGAGAAACCTGTAATTTCACTTAGAAAAAGTAACGAAATGAAGATAAGATATTAAACATCTTTATGTAAATGAATCATTTTCAGTGGCAAAATGGTATTGCTTCCCATTCAGTTCAGTTCAGAGGCTCAGTCGTGTCCGACTCTTTGCGACCCCATGAATCGCAGCACGCCAGGCCTCCCTGTTCATCACCATCTCCCGGAGTTCACTCAGACTCATGTCCATCGAGTTCGTGATGCCATCCAGCCATCTCATCCTCGGTCGTCCCCTTCTCCTCCTGCCCCCAATCCCTCCCAGCATCAGAGTCTTTTCCAATGAGTCAACTCTTCTCATGAGGTGGCCAAAGTACTGGAGTTTCAGCTTTAGCATCATTCCTTCCAAAGAAATCCCAGGGTTGATCTCCTTCAGAATGGACTGGTTGGATCTCCTTGCAGTCCAAGGGACTCTCAAGAGTCTAACTGTTGCTTCCTGACCTGCATACAGATTTCTCAAGAGGCAGGTCAGGTGGTCTGGTATTCCCATCTCTTTCAGAATTTTCCACAGTTTATTGTGATCCACACAGTCAAAGGCTTTGGCATAGTCAATAAAGCCCCCATTAGCTCCCTTGAAATGGTTAATCACATAATATATCTGGATATTAAGTCCAAATAAAACTCAGGAGAAATAGACTCTTTTCATGGAAAGAATAAGCCCTGGATCTAAAAATTCTTATCACATATTCCTGAACTCAAGTAAATAACTTGTGTTTGGGAAAATAGCTGTTCACAGATTATTTTTTAATAATGCAATGCCTTTGTGCAGTAGTGGATATGATTCAGGCACCATCATCCATGTCATTCAGCACTGCTGGACAGAGTAAACATTTTTCTAAATCATATCATGACTGAAGAAAGACATATTTCCAATTAGAAAATAATTTAAACATGTTTGCAATTCCACATCTGTGCCACCTTGAAAGGACTATCCACTTTCTTCCATCTGTCTTTTAAAGGCTACTGTTGAAAGGTCAGTTGAGAAAAA
Source organism: Cephalophus harveyi (assembly GCA_006410635.1). Lineage (NCBI taxonomy): Eukaryota > Metazoa > Chordata > Mammalia > Artiodactyla > Bovidae > Cephalophus > Cephalophus harveyi. Next base: position 369,046 of record SJYT01034147.1, on the reverse strand, counting down.
TAGACACACCTGACAAGCATAAGAACTGTGTTGAACCATGTTTGTTAAGGTTGTCTAGAACTTCTGTGTTACCAGTACAATGGGAATTGTTACCAAGAATGCAAAATTCATAGCTAAAAAGTAGAACAACTTTCTTCTCCTAAGAAAAATCCTTAATAAAATAATTGGTATAAGTGTGATCAATATAAAGATTTTCTATATTGCCAGTATATATTTTAATTCTTAAAATTGGCAAATTAAAAACAATTCTTGCCAATTATACTATCTTTTATTTTCAAAATTTTATGTAAATAATTTCTAAAACTCCCAAACCCCATATGTTTACATTAAAACTTTTTAATAGTTTGATAGAAAAAAATCAAGTTATTGTTTAATGAAGGCAAGTTTGTGTTTTGGATGATAAAAAAGTTCTGGATATATGTAGCGGTGATGACTACACAATCTGTAAGTATACTTAATGCTGGTGAATTATATACTTAAAAATGATTAAAATGGAAAAAAGGAAAGAACTGTTTACAGTTCACCAAAACAGTAAGATACCTATAGGAATAAAATTGAAAAAAAAAAAAAAAAACAGCTTTCTAAGCTCCTCAAATTGTGCCTATTTAAAATCAAAGTGACGTGTGGAAAAGAACGTGGTTTCTTTCAATGTATTGGCATTCATTTGTATTAACAGTATAAATTACAAAGTGTCATTTTATTTGTAATACACTCTTTGTCTTCTTTATATGCATTTAGAGGTACTGACATCTGCATTAGCCCTAAATGAAGAAACATAGAAAGAAAAGGGGAAGAAGGAAGGAAGGGAGTGAAAGAGGGAGGAAAAGAGAAAAAAATTCTCCTGTCTTTCTCGTCCATTCAGCGGTGATGTGAAAATTCTGCTTGCAGTTCTTCTGAAACTAATAATAATTTTGCTTTGTAGACAATATTTGAAGCATTTTTGAGGTATTGAAAGTATGGTTTTATGTTTCTAAAGCTGAGCACATTAATTAGTGTAAGAGAACATTAGCACTTCAGCAATTTCTCTTGAGATTGAAAGGTTTCCCCATATATATCATAAATTGACTAACTGTGGAGAAGTCTTAAAGGAAGAAGAGACATTAAAACCTGGGAGATAATAAGTGGCTGAAAAATAAAAAAGAAAGAAATGCTGGCTTTAATTGCTTACTGAAGTAAAAGCATAGTCCAACATAGATACATTGGGCTTCCCTGGTGGCTCAGATGGTAAAGAATCTTCCTGCAGTGCATGAGATCTAGGTTTGATCCCTGGGTTGGGAAGATCCCCTGGAAGAGGTCATGGCAAACCACTCCAGTATTCTTGCCTAGAGAATTCCTATGGACAGAGGAGCCTGGCGGGCTACAGTCCATGCGGTCACAGAGAGTCAGACAAGGCTGAGCGACTAAGCGTAGCACAGCACATGCACTGCTCAAAAATTAAAAAAGAAAGAAATGCTGGCTTTAATTGCTTACTGAATAAAAAGAATAGTTCAACATGGATACATCAAGATAACCTAAAAAGTAAAGGTGTGTATGTTCCAACACAGTGCAGAAAAATTTAATAAGAGTTTTTTCTTTAGTCCAGGAACTGTCTTGGAAGATGAGAAAGAGTAACAGGTCAGTAATCTAATCTAACAATTTATTGATGTTCTTCCTACTTAGCAAGCAAAAATATTACCATTGACTAAACGAACATAGCATCTAGTTGGCTACCTAACAAGTAAAGATATTAAACAATTATAGAGCTTACTAAGTTTTTTTGAGAGATATGGAAAAATGCCAGACATGAGAAGATTCCAGGAGACCACCACATTCTTGTTTGCCACTTCTGCTTCCTTTCCTTCTCTACTCCCTTCTCTTTCTTCTCCCCCAACCCACCCCCCAATTCCTTTTTCAGGCTTACTTTTTCATGAAAGAAGTGTTATCTTTATGATAGCATGGGTTAAAGACATATAAGAAATGGTATAAAGAGGTACAAATATTGGATTGGCCATAAGGGAAAGTTCATAAGGGAAAAACTCAAATGAACACTTTGACCAACCCTATATATATAGATATGACAACAGAATGTTTAATATTTACTTTAATTTTTCATAAATATACATACACAAAGTATTCAGAAATCAGAGTACTAATAAGTTGATAGGAAAATAAAGCTTAATTACTTCACACCCTTGCTCATTGACTCTGTCTTCCAGCCTTGCTTCTCAGAAGCAGTTATTTTACATTCTTTTGGTTATTCTTTGTGGTACATCCCCATGACTTCAAGTGACAATCAAAAAAAGAAAACATTCTTGGTCTATCAATTTAGGCAGCATCTATTGACTTTCACTATGGTTGTGGAAATTTAGCTAATATAAGAAACTCAATATCATTTCCATATCCTTCCCCTATATTTATATGTCAGTTTTTGGTTAAATCAATATTAAATTTCTATTATAAAAACTAAGAGCTATTTCTAGGACAAGTAATATACTAAATTATAGGTTTAATTTTTTGTTGTTGTTGTTGTTGCTTTTACTAGGCTTAAAAACAACTTTTTTCATTTGCTGATATATATTATAACATATAATGGGAGAAGGAAATGGTAACCCACTCCAGTATTCTTGCCTGGAAAATTCCATGGATGGGGGACCCTGGTAGGCTGCAGTCCATGGGATCGCTAAGAGTCAAACATGACTGAGCAACTTCACTTCGCCTTTTCACTTTCATGCATTGGAGAAGGAAATGGCAACCCACTCTCCAGTGTTCTTGTCTGGAGAATCCCAGGGATGGGGGAGCCTGGTGGGCTGCCATCTATGGGGTCCCACAGAGTCAGACACAGTTGAAGCAATTTAGCAGCAGCATCAATAGTATCCTAACCAAAGAAGGGAATTATAAAATATCCTGTGCCTGTAATTATGTATATATAGAATTGTGTGGAGCTAGATTAAAGGAAAATGTACAACTTTTCACTCATTTGATAAGCAGTCTCTACAACTTAGAAACTAATATAAAATGGTGTCTTAGATTATCTTCTTCCAGAAGCAAAGTCTGAGTGCAAATAGCTTACCTAAGAGGTGATCTGGAAGCACCAGTTAGTGGAGTGGATAATAAGACAGAAGGCATGAGTGCTAAGTTGCTTCATTCATGTCTTGATTCTTTGTGACCCTATGGACAAAGACCTGACCCTTGGCCAGCCGCCAGGCTCCTCTGTCCATGGGGATTCTCCAAACAAGAATACTGGAGTGGGTTGCCATGCCCTCCTACAGGAATCTTCCCTACCCCAAGATCAAACCTGCTTCTCTTATGCCTCCTGCATTGACAGGTGGTTTCTTTACCACTAGTACCACCTGGGAACCCTGAGACAGAAGGAAAGGAATCCAATACAGAACACAGTAATGAGCAGATTATTATTTTACTTAACTAGGGCTAGGGGCTTCCCAGGTGGCTCAGTGGTAAAGAATCTGCCTGCCAATGCAGGAGACACAGGTTTGAACCCTGAGTCAAGAAGATACCGTGGAGAAGGGAATGACTACCCACTCCAGTATTCTTGGCTGGGAAATCCCATGGATAGAGAAGCCTGGAGGGCTCCATGGCGTTTCAAAAGAGTCAGACACAACTTAGCAACCAAACAACAACTGTGGCTCAGTTCTACAGAGAACTTTAGAGGGACTGCGTGGAAAATCTTCAGGGCTGCCTCAGTGAGGAACAAAAAGTTTGCAGATTTATTCATCAACTCCTGTCAGTTTTTGGATGAGAAACACTTCCAGGAAAATCAACATCCCAGCCCTGACACACTTGCATAGGACCAAGTGCTTTCCAGTGGTCAGAGAACCCTGCAAGCAGACACAGAAGCATTGCAATAGAGATCTGCCAGGTTAGCATACACAGGAACTGTGAATGCAAAACAGAACTGAGTGAAGCACCAACAACACCTGCTTTTTTTTTTTCCCACCTTCTATGAGGATAGAAAATATATAGCATTGATCTCTGCCCTAAATTCTTGAAACCCTTGTAATTTCCTAAATGATAAGAGCACTAGGAACATCTTTTGTTCTAATATTTGGCCTTTGACTACAGTCCCTGACACAGAACTTCTAAAACCCTTGGAATTTCCCCAGTGATCAAAGTGTTTTGTTCTAAAAAGACATCGCAAGATGGGTTCCTGAATGGTCACTAGGAAAACCAAACCATAATTGTAAGCTTGGAATTTTCAGCCCTACCTTCTTCACTTCTCAAGAGAGGAGAGAGGTGCTGGAAATTGAGTTAATAATTTGTCATACCTATCTGATGAAGCTTCCCAGGAAATCCTAATATATACTAAGATTCAGAGAGTGGCAGGTTAGTGAACGCATGCACATATCAGAAGGGTGATATATCCTAAATCTACTGGTACAGATGCTCCTGGGCTCAGAATCTTCCCAGACCTCACTAGGTATCTCTTCATCTGACTGTTCATCTCTATCATTTACCCTGCATCCTTTAAAAAACTGTTAAACATAAGTATGTGATCCCCTGAGTTCTATGTGCCTTTCTAGCAAATTAAGCCAAGATGGGGGTTGTGACACGGGTTTGAGTGGACTCCGGGAGTTGGTGATGGACAGAGAGGCCTGGCGCGCTGCGGTTCATGGGGTTGCAAAGAGTCGGACACGACTGAGTGACTGAACTGAACTAAACTGGGGGTTGTGACAACTTCAGATTGATAGCCAGTGAGTCAGAAGGACTTGCAGTTAGCATCTGAAGTGGGAGGGGAACAGTCCTGTGGGACTGAGCCTGTAACCTGTGGGATCTGAAGCTGTCTCCAGGTAAGTAGTGTCAGAAGTCAGTTGAATCACAGAACACCCAACTGGTTTTGCAGAGAACTGCTTGCTGGGACACATCCATCTCAGAAGGGTCATGCATAGAATAGTGTGAAAGCAAAGGAGAAGCACAAGAGGACTGACTGTTTCCCAAGACATCTTCAGCTCAGCCTCAGTAGAAGTGAAGCCATGAAAGGAAGCTCCTCAGAGACCTCTGCCTCTCTCTCTCTCACCCGTGACACTCAGCCTCACCCTACATATCTGTCTGAAAGGAGACGGTCCCTCTAAAACTCATACAATAGTTTGAGTATGAGTTCATCGCTGTTTGCTTCATACATCGTGTATTAGTCCACACAGGCTTCCAGAACAAAGTACCATAATCTGGGTGGCTTCAACAGAAATTATGTCTCACAGTTTTTGATACTGGTAAGTCCAAGATCTGCTGGTGCAAGCCAATTCAGCTCATGATGAGGGCTCTCTTTTTGGCTCACAGGTGGCTGTCCTCAAGCTATATCCTCACTTGGGGAAAAGAGAGACAGATAAGAGAGCATTCTGGTGTCTCTGCTTATAAAGACACAAATTTTAATGAATCGAACCTCTAGCCTTATGATCTCAATTAATCTTAGTTATACCATAAGGGCCCTATCTCCAAATAAAATTGCATGAGGGTGCTCAAGCTTCAACATATCAATTTTGGGGGACACAAATATTCACTTAATAACACATCATAAGAAATCTCACATGTTTGATCATTCTTTACTTCGTTTTATTTTACTTTACAATATTGTATTGGTTTTGCATACATCAACATGAATCCACCATGGGTGTACATTGATCATTCTTTATCTTCTAGAATCCCACTCCATAAAGATCTGTTGTTGATGTTTTTGCTGTTTAGTCCATAAGTGTCTGACTCTTTTGCAACACCATGGACTGTAGCCTGCCAGACTCCTCTGTCCATGGAATTTCCCAGGCAGGAATACTGGAGTGGGTTGCCATTTCCTACTTCAGTTAATATTCCCAATCTAGGGATCAAACCCACGTCTCCTGCATCAGCAGGCAGATTCTTTACTGCTGAGCCACTTGGGAAGCCCATGAGGATCTGTACGTCTACTCAGACTCTTAAAATCAGTCACAGAACTCTGAAATGTTTTGTTAGTATCTCACATGCTAGTAAAGTAATGCTCAAAATTCTCCAAGCCAGGCTTCAGCAATATGTGAACCGTGAACTTCCTGATGCTCAAGCTGGTTTTAGAAAAGGCAGAGGAACCAGAGATCAAATTGCCAACATCTGCTGGATCATGGAAAAAGCAAGAGAGTTCCAGAAAAACATCTATTTCTGCTTTATTGACTATGCAAAAGCTTTTGACTGTGTAGATCACAATAAACTGTGGAAAATTCTGAGAGAGATGGGCATAACAGACCACCTAAACTGTCTCTTGAGAAATCTGTATGCAGGTCAGCAAGCAACAGTTAGAACTGAACATGGAACAACAGACTGGTTTCAAACAGGAAAAGGAGTACATCAAGGCTGTATATTGTAGAAGGGGACGACCGAGGATGAGATGGCTGGATGGCATCACCGACTCGATGGACGGGAGTCTGAGTGAACTCCGGGAGTCGGTGATGGACAGGGAGGCCTGGTGTGCTGCGATTCATGGAGTCGCAAAGAGTCAGACACGACTGAGCAACTTAACTAAACTGAACTGAGAGAATCCCCTGTATCCTAAACCTTCCTTCTGATGTTTCTCTTCATATTCTTACCTCTCTGAAGCTCAAACAATACTATTAAAGATGTGAGAGAATAGCCTGTGCCTTGGAAGTGATAAGTTGCATGAATTTAACAAAAGCAACCCATTGTGCTTGAAAATTTTTCTCTACATGTGCCCTGTTCAGTATTAAGTTCACCTTTGCTCAATCTTATTTTTTTAATTTGTATTATTTCTATTGACCTACATTTGATGTAAAATATTGTATAATTTAAAGGTATAAAATATAGTGATTCTCAATTTTTAAGGACTGTACTCCACTTTCATTTTTTTAAAATATTGCTTGTATTCCCTGTGTTGTATCATATACCCATGAGCTATTTTTATACACAGTAGTTTGCACCATTTAATCCTCACCCTATACTGCCCCTTCCCCGTCCCTCTCCCAACTGGTAAGTGCTAGTTTGTTTTCTGTACCTGTGAGTCTGTTTCTTTTTCTGCTGTATTCACTAGGTTTTTTTATTTTTTATGTCTCACATATAGTATTTGTCTTTGTCTGAATTATTTAGCTTAGCCAAATGCCTACCAGGTCCGTCCATGTTGCTGCAAATGGCAAATTTTCATTCTTTTTATGGCTGAGATGTATTTCATTATACCTTCTTTATTAATTCATCTCTTGATGGACACTTAGGTTGCTTTCAAATCCTGGCAGTTGTAAATAATGCTGGCTATGAACACTGAGGTTCATGTATCTGGTAGGAATGTAAATTGGTACAGCCACTGTGGAAAACTCAATGGAAGTTTCTCAAAAACCTAGAAGTAGAGCTACCATACGACCCAACATTTTTGTTCCTGGGTATGAATCTGTACAGTCTTTTCAAACTTCACTCAGCTACAACTTCCTTCCACAGTCATATCCTGAGTGCTAAAAGCAATGGGCGTTTTTTGGTAGGTATGCTGCCTGAACGCTACACACTTTGCTGCCTTTAGCTCCCTTCTTTTTCTTGGATTCCAGAAAATATTCTTCTTTTCTTTATTCTTTCTAACACCTATTCCTCCTAGTCTTTCACTGGTTCATTTCTAGTATCATCTCTCTTAATTAGTAACCTGATCTCCCACATTCATATTTTCTGCCCTGCCCGTTTTGTATCCCCTAGATAATTTTATTTCCATTCCTTCCCTTTCTCTTTCTTCCATTAACTCTCAGATATCCACCTCTCAAATCTGACTTTTTGCTGATTTACAGACTTGCACCTTTAGTTTTGTATTAAGTTTGTTTTGTTCTTTTTTAATTTTCTTGATTTACTATTTTGAATCATGAACTCAATCTGCCTCTTATACATACACACCTTCTTGTACCCTCTGCTTGGAATCAAGGACTCAGTATCCATCCAATCCAGGGTCAATAAACAACCATCTAAATCATACTCAACTAATTCAAAATTGTTATTTTTAATCCCTCTAGAACCACTTCTCTTTATTATAACTACTTGTTTATTTAGGTTCTCCTCATTTCTCAAGGATTATTAAAATAGCTTCCTAATGGTTTTAACTGTGAAATGCTATCTTTATACAGCAACACAACCTGTCATTTTAGATTAATACTCTGGTCAAAAACTTTGTTTTAAACATCCTCAGCTCCTTTTGATTCTAGAATGAGATGTAAACTCTTTGGCTTGAGAAATAAAACATTTCCTCCTTTCTTTCATTCAGCTTTGCCTCTGGCCACTCCTTCCCTTGTTCCTTATGTTCACAGCAGTGCAAACCCCAGTCCTTCCCCACCTGTCGCCAGTATCTATGACTTTGTCATATTTTTCCCTCTGGTTTAAGTACTCTTTTGAATGCTTCTCTACCCAAACTTCTTTCAAGACCCAAGTGACCAATAACTCTTATGAAGAAGTGAAAATGTGAAGGAATCTTAATTCTGGAAGATCAGTCAGGATAAATAATCATGATGGCATCTATGTTCCTGAAGCACTGCGTAAACTTCTGTTATAGCATTTATTAAATTGCTTGGTAATTAGTTATAAACTTATACCAGATGTAAGATACTCATAGCAAGGACATCCTAATGTTTGCTTGTTTGTTTGCTTATTTTAAATAAAGAGAAAGACCAAGGATGAACTCCTAGTCCTAAAAACTAAGCTTGCATCTTAGTTCTTCCACAGACCAATACTGTGATCCAAAGCAAATCTCTCAACCTTGCCCCAGTCTCTCTTGCACCAAATTAAGAAAATAACTTCTTTATTTTGAGAATGTTATGGAATAATATACATATGGTTCCACAGATCACAGTATGTAGTCTGCAATGTTGGTTCCCTTCCTTATTAGCGTCTTCCTTTCATCCCTGAACAGTGTCAGCACATAGAGTGTTAAGTACATGTATGTTCATAAATCTTTTTGTTTATTATATTCACTGTATCCAAACCATCTGAAAACTTAATAGCTTACAGCAATGACAACTTTTATTATGTTGCTGAATCTGTGATCTGGGCTGAACTTTCTAGGGACAGCTTATCTGTGTTCCACTCAGCAACACTAAGGTGACTTGCAGGTTGAAAGGCTGAAATCATTTGAAGAGTCCCTCATCACCTGCCTGGCATTTGATGCCGGCTGTTGACTTAGACCTCTGCTTGGGCTGTGGCCAGAACTCCTTCACCTCAGCATTTCATGTGGCTGCTTGTCTTCCTCACAGTGTGATGACTGGGTTCCAAAAGCAAGTGTCCTGAGAGAGAGAGTCAAGAGGAAGCTGAGGTACCCTTTATGATTTAGCCTGGAAATTTTGCAGCGTCACTTCTGCCACATTCTATTAGAAAAATTGATTAAGACAAACCCATATTAAAATAGAGGGGAATTAGACTCATATTTTGATGGGAATAGTGTCAAAGGATTTGCGTACTTGTTTTAAAACCATGCATTCCTCCACCAGTCAATATCATGCTGGTGTGTTGACTATATGGATGAGCCCACTTGAAAGCATTGGGGTTCCAATATACAAATCAGGGATCTATTAAAGTAAAGAAAGCTTGGGATTGACATGTGCACACTGCTATATTTAAAATAAAATGCCTTTCCATGAAAAAAATAAATAAAAGGAAAAACAAACACAGACCCAGAATTCCAAAGTATTCCTGTATATTAATTCAAGACGTGCCCAGCCTAAAAAGTCACTAAGCCTTAATTACAACCAAGTCACTTAACTGTTGAGCCTCAGTTTTCCCAGATCTAAAGTGGGGATAATGATTATTATGCAGACAGTTGCACAAAGTTTTGAGACTAAGAACTAGTTCTTTAAAGGCATTATAAATTCTGTAACGTAGAAAAAGGCAAGTTATTAGAGTAGAGGTAGGTGAGCAAAACCATTCTCCTTTTACATAACAAAGTCATTATATTCTTATCTTTGACAGATTTGCTTTTACTGCTGGCAGTAAAGACTGTTTATCCTTTGATTTCCCCTGTATAAGAAATGCATTTTTAAATAGGCCACTAGTCTTACCTAGGTACCAGGAAGGTTAATTAGCTCTTGATGCAAGATGTTTTGCAAGTGTCCATTGCAGTATTACATATCCCACCCCACTGATACACTCTATATTCAGTCTTGTATTTCAAGAGAGTAAAAGCAAGTGACATTTTGTAATCTAAGCTTGTTCTGTTTAAAAAAATGGATTCTAGGTTTATAGAAAATGTCAAAGAACATCAAAGAAAATATCTGACATTTAAACAACCAAGAACCTCAATACTCAATATATAAGATGAAAAGGATGACTAATGTGTGCACTCTTAACTATGTATTACATTTTTTTTATCCTTTTGCTTAATGATAAATACCTTGTACTTATATAGTTTCCTTAATAACATTTAAATTTTCCATGATTTCATCATTAAAGGATATTATCACCCTTTAGCTATCTTTATATGAAATTCTTCATTATTTAATCTATAATGCACTTTTTTTTCACTCCTTTGTCTATCATATGTATCCATATGACAAGATTCCAGTAATTAGCCAGTTAAGCAAAATGTTGATGGATCTACAAAGAAAATAGCCTACATATATGTCTGGACTGAAGTGGAAGATGCCTCTTCAGCACAAGACTTGGCAGATGAAGTCAAACAGAAAGCCCCCATGTGCAATGAGATATTTCAGACACATAACTGGCAAGGTATCTAAATCTGAAATATATGAAATATTACTACAAATAAATAATAAAAGTAAAACAAAAATGAGTTTAGAATATGAACAAGAAATTCACTGAAGAGAAAATCCAAATTGTCGATAAACACAGAAAATATGCCCCGTATTACTAGAAGCAAGGAATAATGTATTTATATAAAGCAATAAAGAAATAATATGCATATTCATTAAATGGTCTAAGTTCTAAACTCGGACAAAACTTAACAAAACCAAGTTTTGCTAGAGCTACTAAAAATGAGAATCTCATAACTGCTTCTGTTAGCCTGCAATATTACATAGTGACAGTGAGTATAAATACACACAATTAAAATAAATATTTTAAGAAATAGCATTTGCTAGTAACTACATTTGTTACAATCATTTATTCAGTCATAAAAGATTGAGTACTTTCTAGAGTCCATAGTAAATTGTCCTAAATCTAAGATGACTGGGCTTTAACAGTGAGAAAATGAGTATAGAAGAAGCTTTAAAATGTAGAGCACACAACATGCACTCAACAAAGAGTAGATTTAATACTGTTTCATGATGTTTTGAGCTAATAGTTACAAGGGTTATATGCCATTGTACACAAGTCAGTTTATGATCATTCATAAAAAATACAGTAAGTGTGTAAATTCTAGAGATAGACTGATTTATATTTTCAATCCTGTCCTGTAGGATGATTTCTTTTAAGAAATGGAGTTCTTGCAGCTTAGAATATAATTTCCAAAGACAGCTCGAAATGTGGATTCACAATGTGTTACATCTCAAATAGCTTTTATAGAAATGTAATGATGTGCTCTGGGGAAAAGTATGTTAGCCAACTCAAAAAGCATCTTAAGTGATCCACATGATATTAAGGGCACAAATACTAAATAGAGAACTGTGAACTGATAGGGTGAAATAAAACAACAACCTATGTATTACTTAATATAATATATTAATATTATATTATATTATATGTTAATATAATGTTATAGCATATGTGTGCATGCATGTTTGGTCACTCAGTCATGTCCGACTCTTTGTGACCCAATGGACTGCAGCCCATCAGGCTCCTCAGTGCATGGGGATTCTCCAGGCAAGAGTATTGGCGTGGGTTGCTATGCCCCCCTCTAGGGGTCTTCCTGACTCAAGGATGGAACCTATATCTTTTATCTCTCCTGCATTGGCAGGCGGGTTCTTTACTACTAGCACCACCTGGGAAGCCCATTATAATATATACATGTAAGTTAATACAATCACACCTACTTCACCAAGAACAGGAAAAACATAATTGAAAAATTGTTTTGCATTTTCATATCTTCCAAATGGGGAAGTAGAGGATGATCTTATTTTAAATATTGACATATATCCACACATAGTATAATCTACCCTGCTTTAAAATGCTTTAGTGTCTCCTCACTACTATAGGACAAAGTTGAAGCCTCTTAGGGAAACATGCAAGGCTTCTAGAATCAGGCTTTTCCCTAACTCTCCAGTTTTTTTGTTTTACTGTCCCTTAAAGTTCAGCATTACAGAACTGTGTGCTGTTCTTTTCAAGAGTTAAAGAAATTCTCCCCTGTTCTTTGCCCTGTCTTATCTTCTGGTCCAAGACACTTCAAAGCTTCAATTCCTATCATGCCTCCTGTTTGAAAAATTCCCTGAACGAAACCTCTTTCCACCTCTTTCTTTTCTTGCAAAGCATCTTTTTCCTATCTTTTACATAGCACTGTATTATAGGTTTTTTTTCCTAAAATAATAGCATTGTGAACAAGAGTATATAGTAGCTTCTAAGTTAGATAGAAATTATCCAAGCTTTGTCATTCAAAAGCTGCATGACCTAGGATAATTTACTTAACTTCTCTGATTCATTTGTAAACTGTGCAAAAAATATTTAATATTATGCAATAATAGTAATATGTTGTTATGAGGCTTAAACAAGCTATAAAAAGAATGGATACAGATCATAACCCAAATTACTATTATCAATAAAGATACTATTATCATATTATTCTTGCTATTATTAATATTATTTTCTCTTTCCTTCTCATAGCATGTAAGATTTTTGGCATTAAATGGAATTGTCTTATTATTTGCGTCATCTAAGGCTGATGTTTTGACTAGAACATGCTACATGCTTAATGTTTGGATAATTAAATAAATGAATGAGGGGGACTGCTAGAAATTAGGAAAAGACAAATTATAGTTTGTCCCATACAGAGTAGAAGAGAATGACTGATTTTGTTTTTCTAGAAATCATATGTCTACAGCATTACTCTGTGTTGTTGCTTAGCAAACTCTTCCATGACCTAAACATGAGAAGTACATGAAGAACCATAAAATTTCATCCTCTGAATGCGATCATCTCCTTAAGATAATGTGCTGTTACTAGTATTGTTTACCTTGGAAGTTATTGGGCCAGAGCTCCTCTTCTCTCTCAGTCCTGACACTTAGTTATAGACCCTGAGAAGTCTGAGATAAGCAAATACATGTTGCAGTGACAGGGGCTACAGGCTATAGGATGAGGTAAGGAAGGGTACTTTTGAAAAACAAGGCATTGCCCAATAGTACGGGAACAAATGAATGAAAGAGGAGCTGAGAACTGATGACAATGAGAAAGATGGAAGAGTCTCCAAACCCAAACGGCTGTTTCCTAGCATTTTATTTAAAAGGTTTCAACTGTGGTATTCATGATGTTGACAATGACTTATCTGAATGGGTTAAAAGTACTCTGAGACCGTAATTCCTCCCTCTTAGGTGGCCAAATTACTGAGCAGTCTAGTTTAATTCTGGTAAATATTTTCCCAGTGAGGATTGCTAATATTCCCACTGGACAGACTGGGGAAGCCACTGCAGGCCAGATAGATATTACACTGTAAATAAATTGACATTGCCGTTTATCACTAGTCCCTTGAGACTTTAGTCAGCATCGAATCCACAGAGCCTATAAGTCCTGGTAGAGTTCAGAAAAAATTGAATTTTAGAATCTCTAAGAGTAAGTAGTCCCTGAAATTGAAACACATACAACAAAACCAGCAATCTTCTTCCTGCTAACTTCCCCTCCTCTTCCAGCTTCAGGAAATCACACACATCATCATCATTATCCTCATCATCCTGATTTAATTAAACACCACTACCTCTAATGTGTATACTGTACAAATGACTTTCAGTGCCAATGTCCTGTAACAAGATGTCTGATCAGCATAGTGGACAAATACAGATATGTCTGAGGTTAGCTGCTCATGGAAATAGATTACAACAGAAATTCTGTTAAGAGAATTAAGATGCAGTGCAGAAGAAATGGCCACTGTCTTCACCATTTTGGTAGTATCCCATGAAATCAAATGTAGTGCACTCTACCAAATTTCCATAATGAAAAACTATGGGTTATAGGTCAGTTTGTTTCAACTTCTCCCAGGGAGTAAGACAGTGAAGGCTGTTGTGCTTTGCTTGGAGTCAATCACTTTTAGAGTCCAGGCTATGAGTCCTCCGCAAGTCCTTAGTCTCAAAACTCCTTTCTTCTTTCAGATATTTCAATGACTCTTGGGACACTAAAGGGGGTGGAGTATGTGCTTGGCTTTTCCCCTATTTGCTTCTCTACATTGCCTTTAGTATCTTTCATTATTACCCCAAGGCAGATGCACCATCGCAAGTACTTTGGTAAAGATGAAACAGCACAATTTCTCAAAATATTTCTGAAATACATTCTTCTTTATTTTTCATTAAAAATCTTATTTTCCATGCTTTTCTAAAAAGAGCAACTTCACAGTGACATCTTTAGTTTGCCTAAGCAGCAGATTTTGGATAAAGTCACTATCAAATTACATTCAAAATCAGAAATACTAACAGGAAATTTTTGTGACAGTGGATACTGCATCTATCCCTGGAGCATGTTGCTCGCTTTCAGGGATCATACCTGAAACAGTATTAACTGATGGGTCCCAAAACAGCTCACCTCTTATGAGGACAGTATAAAGAGCCAATGGGCTCCTCTTCACAAATATGAAACTGATCCTCTCATTGACATGGCCCTACTATCCTGTCAACTCTCCCAGAGTGATGTCTTGGAGAAATAAACTTGCCTGCAATGCAGCTTCATGTCAGATTAGCATGTGGCATAGCATATGGAATGACAATTGGGTGACTGGTTTCTCAGACCTGAGAGGATGCAAGAAAAAAATCTGCAGAAGAGACACATCTCTCATTGAAGAGGCAGCTGCCCAACACGCATTGTCTCCCCGCAGACTGATACTGGCAAGGACAACTGCCTTGACTGAAAAGAACGCTGCCAAGAAACTGACCTTAGGGGGAATGGCAGAGCACAGAGCGCGGGATTTACATTTCTTTGAAGTTTCTTTCAAGTTTTGAAAATCACTCCTAAAAATACACTCAACTGTGACTGGAAATATATTTTCTATTCTCTTAGAATGGATGTGAGGTTAGGAGACATGCTGAAAATGACACATTCACTCTTCCCCATCTCTGTATTCTCCAATTTTTTATGCAGCCTAAGTAAAATAAAGCGGTCCAACAGATTAGCAATACTAAATATATGCATTTAGGTTTCCCTCTTATCTCATTCTCAGTTTAGTAGCTTAGAGTCTCAACTGAAAACTATGCTAAATCCACATTATATTTTGGTATCCCACATGTTCTGAAGAGAGAGCAAAAAATCTCCTCTGATTCTTTCTTTAATTTGCAACTATTGCTAAGTATTTCAGCATTATACCCCTTTACCACACAACTGTCAGTAAAGAACACTTTGAAGATAGCTTATAATCCTTTATGTGAGTGACAGCTTGTTTCATAGCTTTTTATTTGAGTCAACTTGAAAATCCCACCAATCAGAAATCTCATTCCAGCTCAAAGAAATGAATTTTAATGTATTAAATACTATCCACTGTAGAGAACACCTTGTCAGAAGAAAAATATCTAATAAAACATCAAAATACATAGACGTTCATGTAGTGAGATTATCAGTGAGCATTTCAGAAGTTTTTGTGTTTTTCAGTAGTAGGAGTCTATGATGTTTCTCATAAGCCTCTCAGAAAAAATAATTCACGTTAACTTATTTTGCATTGTTTCTGTCCTTTACCACAAAATGATGATTCATTTCCACAGCATCTAAAATTTACAACTCTTAATGCCCTCATGAGTGAGTCTAGTTCACCTGTGTTAGTTTTCCAGGTACTAATAAAGCTGCTCTGAACTTCATTCACTAAACTCCATCACAGTCACACTGACATTTACTGACACAGCGTTCTATAGTTCAGCTATCATGCCTTAGCCATTGTCAGCTTTCCACTTAAACACAGTAAGAGTTTATTTTGTGTGTACTAAACTATATCGAACCTTTGTATCTGTACCTTTTCACTTTTGCCTTTATGTGGTCCCCTCTGTTGTCCTTTTTTTCCCCAACCAGTCAGGATTCTAAGACAAGAATTTCATCAGCATATTGAACAGTCTAAAACCAATGTCATTTTAAGTCTTTCTTCTCCTCATGAATCAGTAGTCAAGGTCATTCCTGTCTGTTTACTCTTATTTTACTTAAAATCTGCAAAATATTAGCCAGGAATATTAAGAAAAAAAAAAAAAGCAATGACAAAAGCAAAGCAAAAACTTCTGTTGCAAGCATCATACAAGGTGCTTTAGATCCAGGGAAAATTTGAACTTAACGCCCAGCTCTGCTATTTGTCCACTATTTGGCATTTCTCAGGTAACAGAAGCTATCTGAGCCTCAACTTCTCCTCTATAATCAGAAGGTTATCTTCAGTTTTAGAGTCTTTGTGTGAATCATGAAGTCATATTATCTGAGTTTTAACTTACTCAGAATGAAATAGTTTTGCTAGAAAAAGAGTAACTTAAATGGAACGAGTGATCCCATCAGCTGTCCTATCAAATCCATCTCTTCCCCGGAGTAAGCAGGACATGAAGGATGTGTATTGTCTAATTTTCATGCAACATGTTTCCAAAATGTAAGCTTCCAATTTCAAAGAGAAATTTCAGTCTGCTTCAGTGCTAAAGGAAAACCTGGCAGTATTAGATTTAAGGAAAAGCAATTAAGCAGTCCTTACTTGGAAATTCTCAGTCAATATATTTGAGTATCTGAAATATACCCTCTACTGGCTGACTTTAGAACCTAACACTTGTTCAGATGGTAAAGAATCTGCCTGCAATGCAGGAGACCTGGGTTTGATCCTAGGGTCGGGATGATCCCCTGGAGAAGGAAATGGCTACACACTCCAGTATTTTTGCCTGGAGAATTCCATGGACAGAGGAGCCTGGCAGCTACAGTCCATGGGATCACAAAGAACTGGACATGACTGAGCGACTCTATTCTACAATAATGTGTTTAAATTTCCTACCAAACCCATCATGCCTCACACATTAATGGCTTTCAGTTACATTAGGTATTATTATTCATCATTTCATTGCTACAATAAAATAAACACAACTGCTATAACTTTTTAGCTTCTTGTTGGCATGAAAAGTGAAAGACACTAAGTCATATCTGACTCTTTGCAACCCCAGGGATTATAGCCCACCAGGGTCCTCTGTCCGTGGAATTCTCCAGACAAGAATACTGGAGTGTGTAGCCATTCCCTTCTCCAGGGGACCTTCCTGACCCAGGATTCAAACATGGGTCTCCTGCATCGCAGGCAGATTTTTTACCATTTGAGCCATCAAGGAAACTATGGCCCTAACAGTGGTTCTTCCCAACATTTCCACTTTCCTCAAGTCCAATATTCATTCTTTCCTTTACATTTGTAGCAGACACTCAATTTCCACTATTACTCTCAAATTAAGATTATCTTGCCTGGAGAATCCCAGGGACGGGGGAGCCTGGTGGGCTGCCGTCTATGGGGTCACACAGAGTCGGACACGACTGAAGCGACTTAGTAGCAGCAGCTGCAGCAGTATAACTATACCTTTCTCACATTTTTCCCATGTAAAAGCATCACTTTATATTTAATCTTCCTCTCTTCCTTTGGCCAGTCTTTCTCCAATTTAAGTTGAAAACCTCACCGATTCTTAAAGGTCTTGTTTTATTCACTTTCATGTTAATCATAATAGTAAAAACACATGTTATATTTTATAAATATCTGGCATATACTGTTTTGCTTTAGATGCATTTCCTGTTACTATCTTGCTTTCCTATTTATTTTTAACATATTTGTATGGATCTCTGTAAAATATATTCCTAAAATTCATCTGGCTTCAATATCTGTAAATATGGGATCATACTGTGTATAGTAATGTGTAACTTGCTTTTACCTTTCAACAAAAAATTTTTTGAAATTCTTCCAATATATTTTATACTATAGATTTTTTTCATTTTCACTGTTATATAATATTCCACTGTATGAATATATGACCTTTTAATTATCCAATCTCCTGTTGATAAACATGTTTGTGCTATTTCCATATTTTTGTATTATACACAGTGATATCCAGGTCATTTAAGTCAAAATCTAGACACAAAGTGTTCTTGTTGATTGCTCAGTGTCATCTATCAATGTTCTTTCAATTAATGTGAAACTGTAAGTTACTGAATCATAGTTCTCTTTCCTCTTTAAATCCTTCTGTATTGATCATCTATTTAGCAACCTTTTCCTGTATAAAACAGTATTTAAGAAAAACTTGACCACCACTTTGCAAAGAATTATGGATTTTCAATTTGTTTCTTATGAAAAACAGTTTTATTTCAATGAAAATGACTAAAGAAGACAGAGTTATATTGCTATTATTGGGTTAGCCAGACACAAAATATATTTTGAATGTATCAAATAACTTTAACCTTCATGAAGGACCATATTTTAATCAACGATAGAGATATTCAAAGGCTCCTAAATGTTTGTCTCTGCATGACTAGAGCTTCACTGAAGGATCACAGCATCTAATGAATAAATCCATTAAGAACTTGTCAATAACATAGAGAAATGTTTTATTTGCTTTACTAACAGCCTATAGGAAAAAAATATCTTTCAATATCTTTGACTAAGCTAATGGGCTAGCATCTGATATATAGAGCAAGTTATATAATCATTACAACAGATCATTCTGAGATTAGAGTCATAGATTTAAGCCCATTTTGGACTTTGCTGTTAGTCATATCATTTGTATACATTGATTATTCTGATTGGCCAATCGTTTAATTAGGAAATAGACAAAATTTGTTAATAAACTGACTTTAAGACAGTTCTCAAACTCTGAGAGAGGATTAGTTTTGTGTTGTGTAAGTATGAACATGAAATCTGACAGTGAAATTTAATATTACACTAGGTGTAAATTTTTAAAATAATTCCAATAGAAATATATGAAGGAAATATATGTACACAGAATTTTGTTACTAACTAAAATAAAATAAACTAGTTAGAAAACTTAAAAACCATCAGAGAAATGATTTTGTTTATTGCATTTATTTTGTTTAAGGGTCCTAAACAATATAACTAAAGCCTGTTTTCTAGAATCAGTTAACATGATAGTTAATCATGTTGCTTAAATGTAGAAACACAGTTCTGAAGTACAATGAGAAAGGCCTTAAGTTACACTAGTTCACAGAACATTTAAGCTATCATGTGTATTCCCTACAGAGCTTCCTCTATTACAAATAACACTGACACAGAGGAGGAGTTGAACTTTCTGGTTAAATGATAACGGATGATACAAAATGTAATGCTATAAAGGTATGAATAAGACCCAAGGAAATTGTTTCAAAGGCCAGTCCAATGTCTCTTTGATACAAACCCAGGGGCCTTTCCATTTCCAATGAGCTCAATTAGCCCCTTTGCTTCATGACATCACAGAGTGACTGCTTTAAACTGTGCTTCAAGAGCCTTTTATACACAAGAATTAACTGTCTCATTTAATTTCAGTTAATGTAAGTGAGCTTCTGAGAAGGAACTGCTCAGTTATAACACTGAGCTTGGAGCCAGGCTGGCTGATTAATTCCTAGCTGTTTGAAGTGCTTTCTTCTCTTATCTTGAGCTGTGCAGGCCTCTAGCCTGAGGAGACCTGAACCTAAGTCTTAGAGAGATTTTTGTCTCCTCTCTACAGAGAGGAATGGAGAACAGATAAGCACTGTGGCATAAAACCAGAAACAAACCAGGAACTTGTTGCCAGTTTTGAAAAAGGCATGGGGTGTGAAGCTGCATAGAAAACCCAAAAAAGCCCATAATTTGGCGTCCTTGTATCTGACTTTCAATCCACTGATACACTGTGCAATTTTAATTGAAAATTACTATTGCCCAGAAACTAACATTACTCTAAAGATGTCCTAGTTAGTTCCAGTTGAAGTTTTTTTACATAAAATGAACATTAGCAGTGATGAAAAAGGAAGGGAGAGGCTGAACATGGTGAGTCATTAAGGCAACGATTAGGACACTTTCCCAGATTTTATTGTATAACCTTTTGAAATCCTCATGTAATTTGCTTTGCAATTCTCAAGAGAGTCCTTTTATGATCTTCAAAGCAAAAATATGCCTCAGCATGAACTTCTTAATAAACATATCACAGCATATCTTCCAGTTTAAGATAAAAAGGGAATCATTTTTCTGCGGTAATTTCGTGACTACCCCCCATTATGTTTTCCCATTCACCCATACACATGCCCTGGCCCCCATCTCAGCTACACTTTTATATTTTATTGAATTTTTATTTTAAGTAGATAGCCAGAGAAATGCAGGATGAACTGGCAACTTTAGGGCATATAAATATCCTTTCTTGCCTCTTCATGGCATTGCTGCAAGGCCACAGCACCCAAAACAGTTATGCAGCCCTGTCCGTGGGCAGCCATGGTGCTGAAGATTCAAACAGCAAGCTAACTCATTGCCAAGAACTCACAAGAGCCAGTCAGAAGGGCTTAAGCACTTGAGAGAGCAAAATTATTAAAACTAAGCTAGCTCAAAGACCAAGACCGTTCCTCTCCAGCTACTGTGTTGTTTGCTCAAATAAACATCCAAAGCAGAGTAAGAAAATAAGAAAACAAAACACCTAAGACTGTAAAACAAAGAACCATTGTTTAAACAACTCTTCCTCCTGGGACAACTGGAAACCACAATGAATCCAGAGATTCACAAAGCAAAATCTTAAATGAATGTTTACTCTAGGCATTGTTCTCCTAGCCAGCTCACTAATGTACTTGAGTAGTTTGAAAACTCTTCATAATTCTGCTGAGGGGGTAGGTGATCTTATATTGTACTTCCTATAAAGGTGCTTCTAGTGGGATGCTCACCATAGCAACTGAGCACTTCAATTGTGTTATCTGAACACAGGCTATCTGGGAAAGAGAACATTTCCCACATCTTTATTCCAGACTATGTAAGATTAAAGTAGTAATGGTTTGGGAACTATATGGATTTTGAAATTTGGAGATTCAGAATCAGCTCATGAAAAAGGATATATTTTACATCATTCCCTAGTAGCACACCAGTGGCTTAAAAACTTATGTTTGTGAAAAAGAAATGTCTTACTTAAGAACTTTTATCTATGGAGTAAATATGATTTCTCAAATTAAAATGAAGAGTAAATATCTAAATAATCAGATGCCAGATAATTTTGGAGGGTTACTCATATAATCATCACATGAAACTGGACCTATAATTAAAATTTCAAAATCATGAAGTTTCTTTATGTCTTAAATTCACAATTCATAACCATGAATTGTTATTATGAATTAATGAAACTAATTTATGTTATGAGTTCATTAGTTAACTCTAATATTATCATTTAAAAGTGCAAAAGTGTTTTGATATTGGGATATATAATATATATAAATATATATAATAATAGGTTACTCTTTGTTGAGATCCTACAGCATACATGCACTTTTCACAAATGGTCTAATTTAATGATAAAAAAGTTGGGAGGCAGCTATTAGACTCTGTTTTTAAAGACAGAGATATTTTGGTGTT
Organism: Cephalophus harveyi; assembly: GCA_006410635.1. Lineage (NCBI taxonomy): Eukaryota > Metazoa > Chordata > Mammalia > Artiodactyla > Bovidae > Cephalophus > Cephalophus harveyi. The sequence goes on along the minus strand of SJYT01034147.1, from coordinate 347,490 downwards.
GAAAAAAGTCCAAAGTCACATAGCTAGTCATTGCCAAAGCTAGAAGTTCCCTCTGTTAGCTCCTTTCCCTATAGCTTTCTTCATACTCATCCATTTCCCATTCTGTTCTTACAGCCCTCAGTTCAGTTCAGTTCAATTCAGTCGCTCAGTCGTGTCCAACTCTTTGCGACCCCACGAATCGCAGCACGCCAGGCCTCCCTGTCCATCACCAGCTCCCGGAGTTCACTCAGACTCACGTCCATCGAGTCCGTGATGCCAT
>SJYT01034147.1:317259-346894 GCA_006410635.1 Cephalophus harveyi | reverse complement strand
ATCCCAGGGCTGATCTCCTTCAGAATGGACTGGTTGGATCTCCTTGCAGTCCAAGGGACTCTCAAGAGTCTTCTCCAACACCACAGTTCAAAAGCATCAATTCTTCAGTGCTCAGCCTTCTTCACAATCCAACTCTCACATCCATACATAACCATAGGAAAAACCATAGCCTGACTAGACGGAGCTTATCTCCTCCCAATTTTCTCCTTTCTTCTGCTCTACTAATTTTTCTTTAGCATACTACTGAAATTAAACTAAGCCTTTTTTTTCTCCAAAAGTCCAAAGCTGCAGATGATGCCATCTGCAATAAAAGGTAAACAATACCTTCCGACATGTTTTGTTTCTACTTTATTCATCAGAATTCCCATTCACAATCTATATCTGAAGCCTGATCCAAGTGCAGATTCTCTGGGCTGACCTTCATCTGAACCAGTTTTCCCTTCCAAACCCTCTCCTTTCTTATCATTACCACAGGAGATAAATAATTCTTTGATTTTGAAACCACTATAAACAGTTTAAATATTTTAAGGCATTTTAGGTAATACAATTGTAATTGTTAGTATTAATTATAAAATAACCAATCATTCTTCATTTTTATGGTTTCTTGTAAAACTGTTAAAGTGATCATAATGCTCTGTGTGGCAAATTAAGCATAATATTTCCATATTGCAAAATTTCACTTATCATTGACTGGGATCACACTAATGTGTTTTGCATCTATGTTACTGAAAGATCTATCACACTACACATGTGTGTTTTTGCACGGCAATGTTTATCTACTCAGCTACATAAAAGACATACCTACACCAACATCACTATAAAGTTCAGGCCAATATTTTCTCCTGTCCTTCCATTTTAATCCCTTTCTGGTTTAAAACTACTTCAGCAGAAGTTAAACTGGAAATGACTTTCATAGATATTTCTAGGGTTTCTCACAAAGAATCAAGTAATATCTTGAATAAACAATGGGATTTATTTTTTTTCCCCTGGTCAGGAACAATTCTCATGTTAGTAAACTAAGCTATAGAGACTAACTAACGGCTTCACATGTGCTTTTTTTCTTTTGCTGACTCATACACAGTCTTCAGCAAATTTATATTCCATGAATGTGAAGATCACAAGAATAATGAGGCTGGAATAATGTAATGGGTTATTAACATTTAAAATCAATGTCAGCAAATAATTTTCTATTTCGTCATCTTCCTGGCATTTAGAATTTCACTTTGTCTTTTGTCCAACTTACTAAATGCTAGAAAATTCAGAAATCTTTTCTGAAATTTGAGATTTAAAGTTAAGTCTGAAATTGGTCAGTTCTTTCCCTGGGGACTTCCCTGGTGGCTCAGTGGTAAAGAACCTGCCAGCCAATGTAGGCGATGCAGGTTCAGTCCCCAGGTTAGGAAGATCCTCTGGAGAAGGAAATGGCACCCACTCCAGTGTTCTTGCCTGGAGAATTCCATGGACAGAAAAGCCCGGTGGGCTACAGTCCATGGGGTCACAAGAGACTCGGACAGGACTTAGCAACAACAAAAAAAAAAACAGATTTTGTACCTGAATAATCCCATTAAGATTTCCTCAGAAAGACTGTAAGCTTCAAGTTAGTATAGAAAAGTTCACAAACTACAAAGCAAGAGCTAGAGCATTGTCTTAAGAATATAATTATGTTGGTGTTTATTACTATCGTATCTTATTTAGTTATTTAAAATGCATTTTTAATACTGTTTTCCCAATACCAAACCTTTTTATAGTATTGAGTGCATTTAACTTGTTCTTTGCTAAGACAAGTACCAAATGAAATGTCACTGGAGTCAATATCACCTTGATTGAGAAAAAGTTAAAAAGTATAGGGAGACAGGTAGGGCTATGTGAGAAGTGGTCTTGTTGTAGCCACGCGTTTCGAGAAACAAACTCACTCAGAAGGACAATGCAGATAGTGGAGTGCAGTTTATCACAGTTTATCACAGTTTTTACCCAGGGCAGAGTCTCCTCTTAGCCAAGGACCCTGACTAGTTTTTGTGAGAACCTTATATACCCTAAGTGTACGTGCCCAAACCCACCTCCTCAAATTCCCTGAAACTAGTCTGAACAAAGGAAAAGAAAGATACAATCAAAGTTAACCCGTGATTCAGATGCCTTAAGCCTAGTTAACAGTGGACAATTATCAATAGGCCTGTGGTCATACCCCAATAAGCATAACAGAATTTATGATTCTATTCGGTTACACGGATAATTAGGGTATTCTTTTAGGCTACAGAGAATCTAGGTACGAGCCCTGGGGCTCTTCCTTCTAGGGGGTCTGGTTTTCCAGTTGGTATGTAATTTTCCATAGATACTGGGCATATACATAGCTCAAAGTCCACAGTCCAGCCCAAGATGGAATTCTGCTCTCAAGATGGAGCCTGTTCTGTTTCCTCCTTCGGTACAGATGAAACAAGATTGGCCAAGTATTAACAATTTTTGAACCTAGATGATAGATGCAAGAGAGTATGTTATACTATTTGCTCTACTTTTTCTTACGTATTAAGTTTTTTATTAATACAATTTTTAAAGCTAAATTTGTGAAAATGACCTCATATCCCTTTTCCTGTATATATTTAACCATTTGAGCCTCCTAGATGTTCAGTTAATTCTTGGAGTCTTTCATTTTAGCCTAGCTTTTATGCACAAGTATATAGAAAAAAATAATTTCTCATTTATTTTTCTTGTCCTCTTTGAAAATCCTACACAATATTTAATTGGCCATTCCATTCCTATACTCTAAACCAATGTATTTCTATTTTTGCATCCATAGTGCGGTTCTTTCTACTGTTTTCAAGTGTTTGGGCTCAGAATTCAGGTAATTTTCTTTTATGTTCTTCAGCAGTTTTTCAAAAAATTCCATTGACTCTTATCTGTGCTCAAGTCATAAGCTCAGCTGGACAAATTCACAATAGGTAAGGCAATGTCACTGAAATGTTTCCCCTCTAAAAAATCATCTACTTCTAATGCAGGCCAGTGACATATTTAAGAAAAAGGAATTCCTTGTTCAAGCCAGTTGTCCATTTTGGTTCATTATTTAAGACTAAATTTCATCACCTCAATCAAAACAGTCCTATAATTTTCCTGATGGAACATTATTTGCCTTCTGAAAATTTAATAAGTGGAAGGCTTTCTCATGCTATTCATTTAATGTAGTCTTTCATATAATTACCATATGCCAGTTATTAGTTCTGTTTCACTTCTGTTCAGGTCAGGGCAAGGCAAGTTAACATATGTCACTGTGTTCAGAATTTCAAAAGGAAGAATCTCAGTTTGAAAAGATGATCAAAACTGTGCCTCCAGGGGAGAGCACCTAAAGTGAGAGGATTTCTCACAACCTTGAGTGTGTTCCCACGAGTGGCACACAGGCTCCAACAAGCATGGGTAACAGCTGACGCCACAGCAAAGCCAGACTTGGGCTCTGCAGGAATCAGGCACTGAAAACCACAGCGGCTTAAAAGAGCCTCTGGTGGGAATTTTAGACAAAAGACCCAAACAGCTTGTAATGTCCTCATTATCTTCAAAACAAAGCATGTTGCTAAGAATGCCAGAGGACTTACTGCTTTCCAAAGACTTGGTGGTACAAAACTTGGTGGTACAAAACTTCCCTCTTTAAATGGAGCACTTAGCATGAATCACCATCTTTACAGAGAAAGAAACATGAAAGGAAATTACTCAAACATTTCTGGAAATGTAGCAATTCCTTGAAACATGTAGTTCTTTAGATGATTCCATTATCTCCCATTAAAGAATTTTGTGAAATGTTAAGTAACATAGTTTTAAGAGGATCTCCCCAAGAAAGGTTTTAGAATTTAAAAAGTTCTTATTTATGTTACATTTGTTATTATGTAGTTTATAAGATACATTTTCACTTATGCCAGTTTTCAACATTAAACAAAAAGTATGTTATATACTCATTTTATTTTCTCTAATAACATTTATCTTTTAACATTTATGCATTTTCCTTTAATCTGACCTTATTAGCTATATTACTCAAAATATTTATTTAACTTGCATGAAAGTCACTTGGTCTAAAGAGTGAACATACCAAATTCATTTTGATAGAAGATTATTTTCAGTCATCTGCCTGCTGGTTTATTTGAAGGCAAGAAATCAAACAAGAAAATAAATCATTTACTTCAGTATTTACCAGTGAACTGTATTAGTGTCAAATTGTAAACAGACTGCTTTGTAGGCGTTCCTTAAAGAGAATATAGTTGACTCTTGGAGAGTAGTGGGGTGGGGTGGGGTTGGAGGTCTACCCAGAACATAATTTCTGGTCAGCCCTCCATATGTATCTGCAGTTTACAACCACAAATTCCAACCAATTCATTCATTTAACCAACATCATCAGGAAGTTACTCTCTGCTGGACACTGTGCTGGACCCTGAATGTTCAGTGTTGACAACAATAGGAAATCAAATGGAGAAAAGACAGCACGCAGAAGGAAAAATATCAAATAGGGCAAAAAAGGAAAATGATGGATAGAATATAGGAATAGAGGGATGGAGATGAGCTCATGTTGAAGAGGGGAGTTAAAGCTTTAGTGAAGAGAAGAGGCAACCAAAGAAAGCAATTTTGGGCAAAGTGAACAGCACAGAGCCTGTCCAGAGCTCCAAGTTGAAAAAGAGATTTGCAGGTTTGAAAAACTGAAAGAAGACTGGATGGAGAAGAATTAAGTGAAGGGGAAAGAAGAACAAAATCAGGCTGAGAAGCAAGTGTACTGGAAATCTTAACATTCAATAGTTTTTTGTTGTTGCTGTTTTATTTATAATACATAGGTCCCTACCTCCATCATCATTTTAGAAATCTTTGAGAAAATTAGTGATAATATTCTTTCTCTTTCTAGATCCTTAGAATATGAAATGAACGTTCAGAAAGATATTTTGTGTGTGTGAGCAATTTGTTCTTTTCTGAATGAAATCATGGATTCCTTTGATGATTGGGTTCAGGAATCCGTCAACTGTATCATGAAGTTGATTGCCTAAGATTTGAGCAAATTAGTATCTCAACCATGTCCTATTGTGTCTCTTTTGAAACTTCCAATACAAGCTATGAGATAAATGTTTGGTGATTGCTTTCTCCTTTAATCTGTAGTATTCTAGTTACTTTTATCATGACTCTTTCCATAGTGAAATGTTTTGTTTGTTTGTTGGTATGTTTTTATGTTTCAATGGAACAACCTGTCTAGGATTTTTTAGGTATTGTTTTCCTTCCTGAAATTAGCTATAATAACTATCTACAGACTGATTATTACTTTTCATATTATTTATTTTTCTAGAAGCTGCTTTTGATGGGTGACCCTTCAAGGGAAAGAGAACCATTAAGAGTGGCACCAAGGAGACACCGTAACCACCTCTTAATTTTCTTCCTGCTACTTTGTCCCATCCCATTTCACAGCATCTGTGCTCAGTTAATAAGCCATTCTGACTATACCACTTACCAACATACTAATTTCTGCCTATTTCTTCAACCTCTTAAAAGAATACACAGCATTTCATAGTAGGATCCAAAACTACTTTTCACAGCTTCAAATGCCACCAGTCCTTGCATACTCTATACTAGTGTCACATTGGACAATCTTCAATTGCATTTTTTTGGGGATGAGCTGCTAAAGTCCATTCACTCAGAGACCAAAGGGAGGCAGCAGAGAGTTATGTTTTGTGGTGCCTGAGACTGGCTTCTTGTAAAAATTTCAAAATCTCAGAGGTCCCATTCTCAAATGATTGTATTCAAAGGGTCTTCTACTGGGTCGTGGAAAATGCCTTATTAGCCATCAGCACAGGATCTTATACAAGTCTCCAGACCATACAGGAGTGTGGGTTCTAGACATAAGGAACCAAGGCTCTTTTCAACTTGCTGCTTTGCAATTCTTGGTACATATAATACACCTAAAAGGTCCTATATGGCTACGTGAGCTCCAGCTGTCATGTTCATACTCTTATTAGCAGGAAGAGCAAGAGACAAAGAAATACTGTCTTTCTTCCTGGAGGCTATAAGCCTAGCTGAAACCAAGGAATTATTCTACTAAAGAATAAGGGGAGAGAGATGTTCAGTACTGTGTTCCATTATCCAACAGAGTATCTGGCACTTAAATATACTCATTGAGTTGATATTCTGCGAATTTATGTCCCAGTTGCATCAAGTATGTTATCTCATTAAAACCTCACACCAGTCTTCTGAATCATATATTCTTTTAAATATTTTGCAGAAGAAACAGAACCCCAGAAAATGTAACAGATTTGCCTACAATTGTGCACTGAAGTAGGATTAAAGTTCTAGCCTTGAACTTTAAAGGTGTTCTATTGTCTCAAGGGTAATGATAGTCCTTTATAACTTTCCATGCAATCTGCCATGGAAACTGCCTCTTTCTTTGTCTGTTCTCATTACTCCTGGATGAAAACTGCTTCTGAGAAATCCATGTTTATACTTTCTTGGTCCTGCCCTTTCTGGCCTGCTAATTTGCAACCTGGTGCTACCAACTGCTTCTGCACCTGTGCAGGTTTACATAATTTTTTCTCTAAACTGAATGGAAAATTTGGAATTACATAAATAGAGGCATTTAATTGATGTTAGTAATGGTGCTGTGTCACCTACATGTAGACCTATGACTCATACTTACTCTCTTGAAAATATGTAGATTGGACACAATTTTTTATCTGTAGTATTTATTAAGTAGCTATATTGACTTCATGGAGAAACCCTGTACTTACAAGAGCTCCCTGATAGGAACCAACAAAACTAAGGTCACCCTCCTATATCTCAGGTTATGCAGAAGAGAGACAAAACAAGAACTTGCTTCTTTGGATTTCAGTTCTTTCATTTAGTTCATTGAGCCATCTGGCTGCCTTATTTTCCACCCACTACTCGAAATATGTGTTTACAGAAATAAATATGAAACTGCAACTAAAGTAATATGAAAACTGCAAATGCAGAAACATGATACTGACAAATACAAAAGTCTGTGTTATAAAAGCAATTAATCACTCCATTAGCATAGCTTTGAATGTTATAGTTTATAAACTCATTGAAAACATATACACATTTATTGATATATCATTGTTATATTAAGTTCATTAATTTTTAAGTGCATTACCGTGAATATACTACTTTTCTTTCCTAGATGAACAGCTTTTGTTGCTCTTTGAATAAATATTTCATTAATTTTTTTAAAAAATGAAAGTCAATGAAATGACTTTCTATTCATGCATCTGATATTTTAGAGGAGATTTTCTCTTTTGTTGTAAAAACTATAGGACTGGTCTTTTTGTTTTTTTAAGGGCTAATATTCCAAATGACTCTGGTGAAGTTGCAGTCTTTTTTGTTTTCTTTAGTTTTGAGAAACTAGACCTAAAAATCTTTCATACTAGATAACTTTAGTTTCTATACTAGTACATTTCAGTCAGTAGGAGAAAGTCCTGTATACCTGAACATGATCTGTGGTAAACAACAGGAAGAATGTTAAAAATAGCACTAACAATGATGCCAATGTCATAAAGACTGAGCAATTTGTTGAGCAACAGCACCAAGAAAACACATACATGTAAACATACACACGAGCACATACACTCATACACACTTTCTGCTATCTGCATCACCATTTCCTAATGCAATGCTTTTGAGTGTTGTCTTCCACTTGTATAAAGGATTGCTACCAGTCTAGCAATCTAACAATCTACTTTAAAAAAAAAAAATCTTGAAAATGTTTTCTCACTGAAGACGTAAAAGTTTTTGGAATACTGTATGTAGACATGCTTGCATCTGAATAGTACTTTCAGTTCAATTCAGTCACTCAGTCATGTCCAGCTCTTTGTGACCCCATGGACTGCAGCATGCCAGGCCTTCCTGTCCATCATCAACTCCCAGAACTTACTCAAACACATGTCCATTAAGTCAATGATGCCATCCAACCATGTCATCCTCTGTTGTTCCCTTCTCCTCCTGCCTTCAATCTTTCCCAGCATCAGGGTCTTTTCAGATGAATCAGTTCTTGGCATCAGGTAGCCAAAGTATTGGAGTTTCAGCTTCAGCATCAGTCCTTCCAATGAATATTCAGGACTGAGTTCCTTTAGGATGGACTGGTTGGATCTCCTTGCTCTCCAAGGGACTCTCAAGAGTCTTCTCCAACAACACAGTTCAAAATTACCAATTCTTTGGCACTCAGCTTTCTTTACAGTCCAACTCTCATATCCATACATGACTACTGGAAAAGCCAAAGCTTTGACCACTTTACCACATGCATTTTAGAGGTAGAGTGGTGGAAAAAAGATTAAGAGATGATGCTTTCTCTGAACAAGTTCATGGTCTATTGAAGAAATACCAACAGATATTTTAAAATATAAAATGGTAAGTATATTTGGTAATTATTTTCAGTTATCATGAAAAACCATCAGTAATAGTGATACAGCATTCATTAATTGCAGAGCACTATGAGGAGCAACACTTTCTTTGTAAAGAGTTGTAAGAGGAGTAACACAAAACCAGGTACCAAGTATGTATGTATATACATATAATATTAGTGCATCACAATCAGAGTTATGTATAAGGAATTCAACATAATGGGTTGAACAAAGTTAAACAGATTCCTTTAATTTAAAACTTCTCAATCTGCTAATATACAGTTTACACCATGTAACTGTCACGCGAGTGTATGTTCCTTGATTTTTTGTCTCGTCACAACAAAGATTTGGAGTGACAGACATTAAAGCCCCCTCGGCGTGTCACAGCTCTCAGGTCTTGGATAGACCAGCACGTGGGGGAGAGAGAGAGAGCTGGCTCTCGCTCCTCTATTTATATGTTTATCTCTCCCTGGGCCTGTCCTATGTAAATTGGGCCAGCCAGGAGTGTTGTTTGTTTTACCTGAAGTCCTCACTCTGGTCCTCGGACCTTCTTTTGTTTCATTTTCGCGGGCTTTTCCCTTCCTTGTCTTGTAGCCACCGCCAAGTCGGACTCCTTTTCCCTGTTCTACTTACCTAACATAACTTTGAAAGGAAGATTTTGTTTAATATAGTTTTCACCCTCCTCTTTCTTTTTTTGTAGAATATTGAGGCCATTGTTCCATGGACCAGCAGAAACCTAAGGGGCTATGAAAGAAGGTTCATTCCTTTGTCTCCTCAGAAAATGTTCCCAACTTCAATATTTCAAATATACCATTATTCATTATCACACACTTTATAAAATTCATTCTATTTTTAAAAATGTATAATAGTAACATGCCTTAATTATGAAAGCTTAAAAATGTTGAATGTTTTTACAAGCTTTTTTTCTGTTGAAATTTATGAAATTCACATTTCATAAATCTAAAGCTATAAATACTGCAAATCCATGACAGCTCCAATAATATGAATTCAGAATACATTAATTATCTTTTGAGAAGAAACAAGTTTTTCTCTCATAATAACTAATAGAAACCAAAAGAGAATTTATGGACAGAAGTTCTGTACAAGTAACTTTTTTCAAATTGTGGTTTAAATATTGTCTGTGTTGTTATGTTGCTATGTTCTGTCTGACTGTCTGCAACCCCATGAACTGCAGCATGCTAGGCTCCTCTGTCCTCCACTGCTCTCCCAGAGTTTGCTCAAGTTCATGTCCATTGAGTTGGTGATACTCTCTAACCATCTCATCCTCTGCCACCCTCTTCTCCTTTTGCCTTCAGTCTTTCCCAGCATCACGGTCTTTTCTAATAAGTCAGATCTTTGCATTAGGGGCCAAAGTATTGGAGCTTCAGCTTTAGCAGCAATCCTTCTAATAAATACTCAGGGTTAATTTCTTTTAGAATTGACAAGTTTGATATCCTCGCCGTTTAAGGGACCCTCAAGAGTCTTCTCCAGCACAACAATTCAAAAGTTCTTTGGAGTTTAGCCTTCTTTATGGTCTAGCTCTCATATCCATACAAGACTACTAGAAAAACCATAGCTTTGACTATAAGCAACTTTGGGCAAAATGGTCTGTGAATTTTTTTTTAATTTGGAGCATAAACAAAATTCATTCCATATAAGCAGATTTTGGTTGATTTCAATGTTATAAAATATGCATTTTATTTGATATTTGAAGTTAGTTTTCATTTCTGCCAGGCTAATCTTTTTCCAGATAAAAACACAGTCAGTGAAATCCCTATAACCTGCCTTCATTTTTAAAATATACGTTTATGTTCTAGCTGAAAAGCCTTCCCCTTCTCAAAGCTAACATAAAATTATTGTTTTAAATACTACTACTAATTTTGGCCAAAATTCATATTGTCCTCCAGCTTTATGACTTTGCAACACTGCAAAATTATAATTTTTCCTTTACCTTAGGAATATTAAAAAGGAAAATTTAAATTACATTAGGGATATACTTCTACTTCTATTCAACCCACCTTACAGGTAGGACATTAAAATGTCCCATATATTTGTATTTTACTTAACTTTTAAAATTTTGGAACTGTCAAATATATTTTTTATTCTCTGTTATAGAGTGATTTCTTAAAATTAATTATCTTTTTTTATTTTAGAGTTTATGAACCATTCAGTCTCACCCAATTTATCTTTTTAAAAAGTATATTTTCATGTGAAAGTGTACTTGGGGAAATTACTGAATGGCCTAAATTATGAATTACTGAATTCAAATATTTCAAAGCCAATGTTGAAAAGCAAATATTAGTGAAACATTTACATATCATCAGCAAATACTAAACAGTTTACTCTGAGGCATCCAGTCAGTAAGACTGAACCATAAATTGCCAACATACTCCTAGACCAGGTTTTCTCAAGTGCATTGAATTTTTCTTCTCAAGCAATGTTTGGCAGTGTTTGGGGGTATTTGGGGTCATCACAACTGGACAGCTAAGAGAGGGGCACCATTTGCATTTACCGGATTGAGGCTGGGGTGCTGTTAAACATCCTACAACATATATGACAGACCTCAACAACAAAAAGTGCTCTGGCTTACATATCAATAATGCCAAAGTTGAGAAACCTTGCCATAGGTGATGCTATCTCAATATACTGTAGGCATCTCCAACGCACAACTAAAATCAAACTCCTTTTCTTCCCAAAACAGACTCTGCACTATCTATTTCTGATAGCACTCTCATCATCCTTTAAGATTTAAAACCATAGAGTCAAATGTGAGACCTATATCTTTTATTTCTCTAAATAAAAACCCCTGCAAGGTCAGCATTAACCACCACAGAAGCCTTCATGTGCCTGTGCCATCCCCTCCTTTCAAGAATCACCCCACACCACGGACTTTTCTGTAAGCTTTCTAACAGCTTCTATCCATCCTGTTAGTAATTCTTATTTTTTTCCTGCTTCATATTTATGCCCAGGTAATAAGAGATTCAAGCAGTCCATTCTGAAGGAGATTAGCCCTGGGATTTCTTTGGAAGGAATGATGCTAAAGCTGAAACTCCAGTACTTTGGCCACCTCATGCGAAGAGTTGACTCATTGGAAAAGACTCTGATGCTGGGAAGGATTGGGGGCAGGAGGAGAAGGGGACAACAAAGGATGAGATGGCTGGATGGCATTACGGACTCGATGAACGTGAGTCTGAGTGAACTCCAGGAGTTGGTGATGGACAGGGAGGCCTGGCGTGCTGCAATTCATGGGGTCGCAAAGAGTCGGACACGACTGAGCGACTGAACTGAACTGAATCTTCCTAAACTACCATAAAGATTATGTCACTCTTCTACAAAGGATTGTTCAGTAGTTAGGCATTGCCTAAATCATAAAAGATCAAACTTTCATTTTTAATATCCTCTCCCCACTAGAAGCTTAACTTTGACCACTTCATTTGTAATACTCGATTCAGACGAAATAACCTCTATAAATCACTGTACCTCCAGTGCAGTTTCCCTCTGATTTTATTCTATCTTGATTTCTATTCTATTCTGGATTTCAGCTTGAATAGAGTCATTTGGAATTTCAGCCTTAAAAAAAGAATATGAGCGGTCTTATAATTTTTACTCCAAAAAGAGAAAACTGTCTTCTTTAAAATACCTAGACATTGGAATAGGTAGTCATTTTATTGGCTTTCATTCTTTAATTATTTATTCTATATTTCTCCTGCATGCATGAAGGAAAGCTTTTTCTGAATATAGTAGTGACAACTAATGATTATTTTATTTTAGCACTGGAAAAATACGCCACTTTCTTCTGGCTTTCATGATTTAAGATAAAAAATATGTGATAATTCAAACTGGTTTCCACTGTAGCCAATGTGTTATTTCTTTCTAGAGGTTTTTAATTTTTTTTGTTTCATCTTTAGTTCTTCAAAGTTTAAGTATAATGATTACTGGTGTTTTGTGTTTATTTCTGTTTAAGATGTGCTCAGTTTCTTGAACCTACAGGCTTGTGTATCTCGACAAATTTTGAAAGTGTTCAGTAACTGTTTCTTTAATAATCTTTCAACTTCACGTATTTTCTCCTTTCCTTCTTGGACTCTGATAGTGAAATGTTGTATCTTTTGTTATTGTCCCTAATGACCTGTTCTTTTCTTCAAATCTATTTTTCTTTTATTTTTCTAATTAGTTAAATTCATTTTTCTGTTCTCTCCCATCAGTCAGCTGTCTCTCTACTTCAGTGAAAGGTCAGTGCCACTTAATTGTCACTCTACTATTAAGCCCATCTGGCAAGCTTTTTCTTTCTCTTATTGTATATTTTTAGTTCTATTATTTTCATGTAGTTATTCTTATAACTTTTATTATTTTAATAAGTTTTTCAATTTTATTTGAAGATAATTTGTCACTGCTTTTTGACTCCTTCTTTATGATGCCTGCTTTAAAATTATTGTCAGGTAATTTCAACATCCCGTTCATGTGAAGTTGGGCTCAATTGTTTTTCTCTTGTCATTCACACGTGATTTTTCTGGTTCTTGTTATAAAGGGTGATTTTCAGTGTATCCTGGACACCTTGTCTATTGTGTCAGCAGTTTCTGATTACTAGTTGGATCTTTTATATTAGAAGATAGTGACTTTATTTTGGTATAGCATGCCAGTCCTGGTCTACTTTTGAGTAAGAAAGAAGAGAAAGTGAAGTTGCTCAGTCGTGTCCAACTCTTGGCAAACCCGTGGACTGTAGCCTACCAGGCTCCTCCGTCCAGGGGATTTTCCAGGGAAGAGTACTGAAGTGAGTTGCCATTTTCTTCTCCAGGAGATCTTCCTGACCCAGGGATTGAACCCAGGTCTCCCTCATTATAGGCAGACACTTGACCATCTGAGCCACTGTGGCTCCTATAATAACTGAATTTTCAGAGCCTCTAGGGACCCTTTTGGTCTACCTGATTTATTTGGTGCTCCTAGGACACCTATTAATTATTCTAGGACTGTCTGAAACAAAAGAAAGTACTTACCCAGGGCATACCACCTCTAAGTAGGGGAAGAAAATTACCAACCCATTGAGACAGAGGGATTTCCCATGCTGGATTATATTTTTGGCTGGATCCTCTTTATTGTTACCACCCAGCTGCCTGGTATCTTTGGTTGATGGAAGGGTGCTCTCAAGCCCATGGGAACAAGAGACTTCCTAGTCACGGTGAATCTTGGGCTTGATGCTCATCATCTGATGCTGCCGAGACACTTGGTTTATCTCAGTAGGGAAAGGAAACGCCAGTCCTGGTGAAGAGTGAGAGTGTCTTCTCCAGCTCTTTGTCATCAGCAGCACTGTCAGATGATCCCCCTTGCTGATTTTGCCAGGTTTGTCTGGTGCTGTCAACAGTATTCCAGAGATATGAGGCAGAAATGAGCCTATTCGAGTTGCCTTCTCTTGCTGGACTGAAGGGACAAAAGACTTTTAGGTCACCTTATTCTGATAGGCTAGAAGGCACTCCACTGCTGTTGTTCCTCCAGTCCCTAGTCTTTCTTACGTTTATTTTAATATCATTCATAAATCCCATTTGATTGCCTACTACATTGTTTCCAGGACTTATATTTGTGCTTACAACTGAAAAGCAGGAAAAATCATATCTAAGCAATATTGTCTGGGTCAGAAATATAGCATATTATTTGGAAACCACCATAGAACCTTCTTCATAACATAGACCCAGTATGTATTTATGAAGTTAAACACATAAAGAAAGCCAAGTTACAATTTGTTGATGTTGAACCACAAATATTTCTTGAAAGTTCCTGAAAATAATCAGTTTTTACTTTGTTAAAATTGGTATTGGGGCTGGGAAAAATAAATCTCCAGGCTACCTGAGTGTTCTTTCCACATCTCTTAGTGGATTCTAGCTCCTGGCCATTCATCACTGACACGCCTTAGTTAACTTATTGATCCACTTGTTGTCTGGGTATGTATCACAGAGCTAAAATCCTCTTAGAAGGTCTTGATCAAGACATAACAACTGGTAACAACTAAGTTAAATGTCTTAATTGCTCTTGGAATCATAAAATGTGAAATATGTTCATGGTAGAATACAAACTTCAGAACACAAGAGTGATGATAAGCAATAGGATCCTAGGTAAACTAAGAGAACAGGTAGAAGCATTACTCACAAGGTCAGAAGCTAAGAAGGTCAGCAACATGTGGAGAAATAGACTATAAGTCAGTCTGTGAAATGTTTTTCATACAGAGACCATATGCCCATTTAATTTTGACTGAGCACTTGGGACAGCAACAGTTTCAACACAGGTCACCTTGTACATGGAGCATGTATCATATGCATGGCTCAGGTTCTGATAGCAAAATGCCAATAAAATAATATTAATAAAGGAAATTAGAGGAATGTGTTTCCAAATGCTATGCTCTTTTTCACTCCATTGTCCCATGTTCATTAGCATAAAACATCATCCCTTTCCATTTATTGTCAGGTGAAACTTTGTTAAGTAGTTTTGCATGTTTAATGTCTCACATTGCAAAACTGCAAGCCTACAGTATCTACTTTGTGTGTATTTTATATTTTCTTTTTCATTTATCTCTGGTGACTACATGAGTTTTATAATTTTTAACAAAAATATAATAAAGAAAAAATTATATATAATTTTGGGTTTCTTATAATAAAGATGTTAAATGATTTTAATAAACATTTTATCCTAGGATTAGAAAACATGTTTTTGCCACAAAACTCGGGGTATCCTAAGGTAGATTATATAGAAGTATAAGTAAAAAGATCACGTAGGCATATGCAGTCTGCCTTGAGCTATCATATTTGGTGGTTTGCATGACAATCCTCAAATGTTACTTCATATTAGTGTATTCATTTCACTACTAAAATTAAGTGTACCAATATGATACCTTTCACAATATGCAAAATTAAATGTTATTCATCATTAAATGCTTTAGCAAATCCATTAGATTCTAATTATACTTTAATTGTACTCAGTAGCAGGTAAAATATGTGGTTTTCATTCATCCATATAAAGAATTACATTAAAATCTTGCTGAAAAGGCACTCTCTTCACATTTAACTCCTATTTCAATAAAAATGTTGACTAGATATAACAAATAAATTGTCTAATAGGAGGTATCTTTTCTACTAACAGAATTAAAAGAGGCTGAATTGAGTAAGTAGTACATATATAATATAATGAAGCTTTATACATAGTCTTTCCTGTCTGGTTTAATTGGTTCAAACATTCACTACAGACTTATTTCTCAATTTGGGGAAAGTAATTCTGTTCTCATTACTAGCAAAATGCCCAACTAATAAAAATTGCCATGAGTCAATTTTATTGTTTCACCAATTGGTGGGAAAAGAAAAGTATCTTTTAGCACTCTACCCCTTCAAAAATTAATAACTTCTCTGAAAATTACTCCAGATGGCAGAATCATTTCTATCTCCAGAGATCTGTATTTCCATCCACAAAAGCTTTCAAGATATAAACCTGACAAATAACATTTTGTCTTTTAAACTGTGGGGTTTATTTTGTCTTCAGAGGCACTCACAGGCACACATGGACTGAGAATCCTTAAACAGAAATTATTCCACCAAAGTTATTCTGGTTACCACTCTAATTACAATTATCAGACAATTTGGAACTGTGTAGATACTTTTTAATAGTATATAAAAGATTCTTCTTTACTCTGGAGTTTCAAAATAAACAGAACACATATTTGAAAATGAAAAAAAATTCCAAAAAATCCAATCTATGGAGTGATTTGTATATACTATATTAAACAGTGACTTTAAGCTTATCCATAACAAGTTATATATAATACAGTTAGATAACTATAGCTGTCCTAATATTGACAACCAAACACAATTTGTCAGAGGAAAAAAAGAAATAACTTTTATGTGACAATTTCTAATAGAAATTTTATTTATTATGATGTAAATAACAGTAATGTCAGTAAAGAATGCCATCAGTCAATTTTCTTCACTATTAAGCCTGACTAGTTTCTTAGAAAAATAATTTCTTAAGAGAATAGAAAACACTCTCTAGTTAATGGCTCCTTTAATCCACGCATATCAGAAACAATTTCATAGCAAGTAGGAGTATATACGGCTTCCTTGATAGCTCGGTTGGCAAAGAATCTGCCTGCAATGCAGGAGACCCTGGTTCGATTCCTGGGTTGGAAAGATCCCTGGAGAAGGGAAAGGCCACCCACTCCAGTCTTCTGGCCTGGAGAATTCCATGCACTGTATTGACTGCAGTGCTCCACAGGGCTACCTATCCTTCCTGTTTTGAAAGTATTCTATCATTTTCTCCTTAGTGATGACCCTTACCAAGGTGTATTGTTTTGGTTCTAATCATAATATGTAGGTATATATTTATACATTTAGAAGGTTTAATTCTAAGAAACTAATAGGTACCAAATAGATATTTAGTGACAATGCTTTTTCAATCCAATTTTCAGATAGCAAAGGCTCAGAACAACTCTATTTCACTAATGACTGCTCTCGCCAAGTGCAGGTTTTTCTTTCCAGTATGGAAGCATTATAATTTAAGGTCAAGACATTACCTGTGATCCAAACCAAATCTTATATCTCCTTATCAGGATTCTTCCAATATTGATTATTTCTATACATTCTGGCTCTTCATCACACACATCTCTGTGGAATTCTTCCAATTGCTTTTAGTTATATTGCAATTTTCCTAACTTAAAGACAAAAATTTTCCTCATTCTGACTTATCCCTCCAATTAAAATTACACCCACCTTCAGGGAAGAAATTTTCCTCCCCCTCACATACGGCTCAGTGAATCCTCATGTCTTTTCCTGCAGCCTTTCCCTCCACGGCTGCACAAAATGGCTCCAACTGATGTAGCAATGACTTTGGGTCAGTCAATCTAAAGCATTTTTATACCACATCCTACTTGACTAAATTTCAAAACTATTGAAATTAAAAACTATTCACACACTCTTTCTTAAAACACTCTATCAATTTCCTTGAAACCTCCTTTATACCTTATGTCTCATTGCTCCTTCTTTGTCTGTTTTATTGACTCACTCTCATCTCCCCAAGTGATGTATATTGCAATTTCTATAAGCTTTGTTTTTAGCCATATTAAATCCTAATCCCATATTTCCTCATTCCAACACATAATTTCAGTTGCAATCTATTCACAAATGGCCCCATTATATATATATATATAAATATTTTTATTTATTTATATATTAAATATTATTTATTTATATATTAAATATATATATTTAAAAAATATATATTTATATATATAATATATATATTTAAAATATATATATATTTTATATATATATATATATATATATATTTTTTTTTTCTGTCAAGAATTCTCCTCTGAGGTTTTAGATGTGTATAAGAGACAGGACTGAGCACTTGGGACAGCAACAGTTTCAACACAGGTCACCTTGTACATGGAGCATGTATCATATGCATGGCTCAGGTTCTGATAGCAAAATGCCAATAAAATAATATTAATAAAGGAAATTAGAGGAATGTGTTTCCAAATGCTATGCTCTTTTTCACTCCATTGTCCCATGTTCATTAGCATAAAACATCATCCCTTTCCATTTATTGTCAGGTGAAACTTTGTTAAGTAGTTTTGCATGTTTAATGTCTCACATTGCAAAACTGCAAGCCTACAGTATCTACTTTGTGTGTATTTTATATTTTCTTTTTCATTTATCTCTGGTGACTACATGAGTTTTATAATTTTTAACAAAAATATAATAAAGAAAAAATTATATATAATTTTGGGTTTCTTATAATAAAGATGTTAAATGATTTTAATAAACATTTTATCCTAGGATTAGAAAACATGTTTTTGCCACAAAACTCGGGGTATCCTAAGGTAGATTATATAGAAGTATAAGTAAAAAGATCACGTAGGCATATGCAGTCTGCCTTGAGCTATCATATTTGGTGGTTTGCATGACAATCCTCAAATGTTACTTCATATTAGTGTATTCATTTCACTACTAAAATTAAGTGTACCAATATGATACCTTTCACAATATGCAAAATTAAATGTTATTCATCATTAAATGCTTTAGCAAATCCATTAGATTCTAATTATACTTTAATTGTACTCAGTAGCAGGTAAAATATGTGGTTTTCATTCATCCATATAAAGAATTACATTAAAATCTTGCTGAAAAGGCACTCTCTTCACATTTAACTCCTATTTCAATAAAAATGTTGACTAGATATAACAAATAAATTGTCTAATAGGAGGTATCTTTTCTACTAACAGAATTAAAAGAGGCTGAATTGAGTAAGTAGTACATATATAATATAATGAAGCTTTATACATAGTCTTTCCTGTCTGGTTTAATTGGTTCAAACATTCACTACAGACTTATTTCTCAATTTGGGGAAAGTAATTCTGTTCTCATTACTAGCAAAATGCCCAACTAATAAAAATTGCCATGAGTCAATTTTATTGTTTCACCAATTGGTGGGAAAAGAAAAGTATCTTTTAGCACTCTACCCCTTCAAAAATTAATAACTTCTCTGAAAATTACTCCAGATGGCAGAATCATTTCTATCTCCAGAGATCTGTATTTCCATCCACAAAAGCTTTCAAGATATAAACCTGACAAATAACATTTTGTCTTTTAAACTGTGGGGTTTATTTTGTCTTCAGAGGCACTCACAGGCACACATGGACTGAGAATCCTTAAACAGAAATTATTCCACCAAAGTTATTCTGGTTACCACTCTAATTACAATTATCAGACAATTTGGAACTGTGTAGATACTTTTTAATAGTATATAAAAGATTCTTCTTTACTCTGGAGTTTCAAAATAAACAGAACACATATTTGAAAATGAAAAAAAATTCCAAAAAATCCAATCTATGGAGTGATTTGTATATACTATATTAAACAGTGACTTTAAGCTTATCCATAACAAGTTATATATAATACAGTTAGATAACTATAGCTGTCCTAATATTGACAACCAAACACAATTTGTCAGAGGAAAAAAAGAAAATTTTACTTTTATGTGACAATTTCTAATAGAAATTTTATTTATTATGATGTAAATAACAGTAATGTCAGTAAAGAATGCCATCAGTCAATTTTCTTCACTATTAAGCCTGACTAGTTTCTTAGAAAAATAATTTCTTAAGAGAATAGAAAACACTCTCTAGTTAATGGCTCCTTTAATCCACGCATATCAGAAACAATTTCATAGCAAGTAGGAGTATATACGGCTTCCCTGATAGCTCGGTTGGCAAAGAATCTGCCTGCAATGCAGGAGACCCTGGTTCGATTCCTGGGTTGGAAAGATCCCTGGAGAAGGGAAAGGCCACCCACTCCAGTCTTCTGGCCTGGAGAATTCCATGCACTGTATTGACTGCAGTGCTCCACAGGGCTACCTATCCTTCCTGTTTTGAAAGTATTCTATCATTTTCTCCTTAGTGATGACCCTTACCAAGGTGTATTGTTTTGGTTCTAATCATAATATGTAGGTATATATTTATACATTTAGAAGGTTTAATTCTAAGAAACTAATAGGTACCAAATAGATATTTAGTGACAATGCTTTTTCAATCCAATTTTCAGATAGCAAAGGCTCAGAACAACTCTATTTCACTAATGACTGCTCTCGCCAAGTGCAGGTTTTTCTTTCCAGTATGGAAGCATTATAATTTAAGGTCAAGACATTACCTGTGATCCAAACCAAATCTTGTATCTCCTTATCAGGATTCTTCCAATATTGATTATTTCTATACATTCTGGCTCTTCATCACACACATCTCTGTGGAATTCTTCCAATTGCTTTTAGTTATATTGCAATTTTCCTAACTTAAAGACAAAAATTTTCCTCATTCTGACTTATCCCTCCAATTAAAATTACACCCACCTTCAGGGAAGAAATTTTCCTCCCCCTCACATACGGCTCAGTGAATCCTAATGTCTTTTCCTGCAGCCTTTCCCTCCACGGCTGCACAAAATGGCTCCAACTGATGTAGCAATGACTTTGGGTCAGTCAATCTAAAGCATTTTTATACCACATCCTACTTGACTAAATTTCAAAACTATTGAAATTAAAAACTATTCACACACTCTTTCTTAAAACACTCTATCAATTTCCTTGAAACCTCCTTTATACCTTATGTCTCATTGCTCCTTCTTTGTCTGTTTTATTGACTCACTCTCATCTCCCCAAGTGATGTATATTGCAATTTCTATAAGCTTTGTTTTTAGCCATATTAAATCCTAATCCCATATTTCCTCATTCCAACACATAATTTCAGTTGCAATCTATTCACAAATGGCCCCATTATATATATATATATAAATATTTTTATTTATTTATATATTAAATATTATTTATTTATATATTAAATATATATATTTAAAAAATATATATTTATATATATAATATATATATTTAAAATATATATATATTTTATATATATATATATATATATATATTTTTTTTTTCTGTCAAGAATTCTCCTCTGAGGTTTTAGATGTGTATAAGAGACAGGACTGAGCACTTGGGACAGCAACAGTTTCAACACAGGTCACCTTGTACATGGAGCATGTATCATATGCATGGCTCAGGTTCTGATAGCAAAATGCCAATAAAATAATATTAATAAAGGAAATTAGAGGAATGTGTTTCCAAATGCTATGCTCTTTTTCACTCCATTGTCCCATGTTCATTAGCATAAAACATCATCCCTTTCCATTTATTGTCAGGTGAAACTTTGTTAAGTAGTTTTGCATGTTTAATGTCTCACATTGCAAAACTGCAAGCCTACAGTATCTACTTTGTGTGTATTTTATATTTTCTTTTTCATTTATCTCTGGTGACTACATGAGTTTTATAATTTTTAACAAAAATATAATAAAGAAAAAATTATATATAATTTTGGGTTTCTTATAATAAAGATGTTAAATGATTTTAATAAACATTTTATCCTAGGATTAGAAAACATGTTTTTGCCACAAAACTCGGGGTATCCTAAGGTAGATTATATAGAAGTATAAGTAAAAAGATCACGTAGGCATATGCAGTCTGCCTTGAGCTATCATATTTGGTGTGTCAAGAATTCTCCTCTGAGGTTTTCCAAAAGCTGAAATTCTCACAGGACCCTCAACATTTTTAAAACAGCTCTATTGAGATAATTCATGTGTCATATAATTTACACATGTAAATAATTCAATGAATTTTAGTGTGTTCACATTTATGAAAAACTATTATTACAACTTCATTTTAGGACAATTTTCATCATCTCAAAAATGAATCCCATATACCCTTCAGCTGTCACCTCCCTAATTTCTCCTTCTATGCTTCCAGCCCTGCAAAACCTATTGTCTATTATTTAATCTATTATTTGTCTCTATAAGTTTCATTGTTCTGGATATATCATGCACGGAAATCATATTCTATGCAGTTTTTTTGTGACAAGCTTCCTTCACTTAGCATGTTTTTAAGGACCCGCATGGCAACCCACTCCAGCATTCTCGCCTGGAGAATCTCAAGTATTGAGGAGCCTGGTGGGCTACAGTCCACAGGCTCACAAAGAGTCAGACACGACTAAAGCGTGAACGCACACATGCTGCAACATGTATCATAACCCTATTCTTGTTATTGCTAAATAATATTCCATTGTATGCTGTTGCTGCTGCTAAGTTGCTTCAGTCTTGTCCGACTCTGTGCAACCCCATAGACGGCAGCTCACCAGGCTCCCCTGTTNAGAGTCAGACACAACTAAAGCGTGAACGCACACATGCTGCAACATGTATCATAACCCTATTCTTGTTATTGCTAAATAATATTCCATTGTATGCTGTTGCTGCTGCTAAGTTGCTTCAGTCTTGTCCGACTCTGTGCAACCCCATAGACGGCAGCTCACCAGGCTCCCCTGTTCCCGGGATTCTCCAGGCAAGAACACTGGAGTGGGTTGCCATTTCTTTCTCCAATGCATGAAAGTAAAAAGTGAAAGTGAAGTCGCTCAGTCGTGTCCAACTCTTCCAGACCCCATGGACTGCAACGTACCAGACTCCTCTGTCCATGGGATTTTCCAGGCAAGAGTACTGGAATGGGGTGCCATTGCCTTCTCCCATTCCATTGTATAGTTAAACCAATATTATTTAGCATTTTTCACTTGAACAATAAGTTTGTTTACACGTTTTGGCCATCATAACTAGCACTGGCATTAACTTTCATGTACAAGTTATTGTGTAAACCTAAGTTTTATTTCTCTTAGGTATTCTCTTTGAGTAGAATTACTGGGTTATACAATAAGTCTATTGGAAATACTTTGTTTTTCAAATTGGTTGCACCTTTTAATATTCCCACCAGTAGCATAGTTGAGACATTTCCACATTCTTTCTCATCACAACTTGTTCTTATCTGATTTTTTTTTTTTTTTTAGTTCTGGTGAATATGAAGAGGCTCTTAAATCTGAACTCATCATCTTCCCCAACTTTTAAAATCTGGTCCTTCTGCACATTTCAATTCGCTTTTTTGAATTTATAGTTAGAAAAATGTGATTATGATTATTATTGAAATATAATTGACACATTGCATTATATTTGTTTCAGACATAGAACATAATGTTTTGATATTTGTATATTTTGCAGAATGAAAGCAAGTTTAGTAACATCCTTCATTATGATATTAGTTTTTAATGTAGAAAAGTGGAAATATTTGTTGATGGTCCCTCCTCCTTCATCCCCCATATTTTATATCACACAGAGTCCTGACCATTGTATTTTATTATTATATATTGAACTCACTTTTCTGCTTTTCTACTATGTCTATCCCAGTGTAAACTATCACTGCTCACCTGGACCAGTCCAGACCCTCCTAACCAGTCATCTCAGATCTTTTCTTGCCCTTGTTTAAACTACTTTCTATAGCAAAATGACATTTTTCAAATAAATGTAAGAGTCCTTCAAAGTCTTCGTTAATTCTCCATTGTCATTTAGGTAATGGATATAATCTTTAAATTAACCTACCCATTTCAGCATATACCTGAATTTTAGCTGAATCAGCTAGAATAGCTCTTTTTATTGCCTCACACCCATTTACTAATCTCACTATACTGTGCTTAGTCGCTCAGTCGTGTCCGACTCTTTGCAACCCTTTGGACTGTAGCCCACCAGGCTCCTCTGTCCGTGGGGATTCTCCAGGCAAGAATACTGGAGTGGGTTGACATGTCCTCCTCTAGGGGAGCTTCCCAACTCAGGGATTGAACCCAGGTCTTCAACATTGCTGGTGGATTCTTTACCAGCTGAGCTACCAGAGAAGCCCTGTCCTTAATTTATTTTTCCCATCCTGCTATGCTCCTAATCACTTCAGGACTGTATTTTAGAGTAGTGTCCTTTAACTTGCAAATTTTCATCCACTCCTTTCTCTGCAGACTCAACTGATACTCTTCCTTAATAGTTCAGTTAAATTATTGTTTCCTCAAGAAGACTTTCCAATTATTCACTTTCAGAGCATATCTCCATATAGATAGAATTAATCAGAACTGAAATCAAATTCTTAATTGCATAATGCATGCTAATTTGTTCAATCACTAAAACATGAGTTTCATGAAGGCAAGTGGAGGAATGTCCGTTTATTATCTATTCTAAGTCCAATGACTGATTTAGTATATATGTGTTTGTGTATAGTGATTAAATAAATTAATAATACCCTTATTTAAAAACTCAGTCAGTTCACAGTTGCTCAGTTGTGTTTGACTCTTTGTGACCCCATGGATTGCAGCACACTGGACCTCCCTGTCCATTGCCAACTACATGAGTTTACCCAAACTCATATCCATTGAGTCAGTGATGCCACCCAACCATCTCATCCTCTGTCATCCCCTTCTCCTGCTTTCAATCTTTTCCAGCATCAGGGTCTTTTCAAATGAGTCAGCTCTTCACATCAGGTATCCAAAGTATTGGAGTTTCAGCTTCAGCATCAGTCCTTACAATGAATATTCAGGACCAATCTCCTTTAGGATGAACTGGTTGGATCTCCTTGTAGTCCAAGGGACCCTCAAGAGTCTTCAGCAACACCACAGTTAAAAAGCATCAATTCTTTGGTCCTCAGCTTTCTTTATAGTCCAACTCTTACATCCATACATGACTATAGGAAAAACCATAGCTTTAATTAGATGGACCTTTGTTGGCAAAGTAATGTTTCTATTTTTTAATATACTGTCTAGGTTGGTTGGTCATAACTTTTCTTCCAAGGAGCAAGCGTCTTTTAATTTCATAGTTGCAATCACCATCTACATTGATTTTGGAGCCCCAAAAAATAAAGTCTGCAACTATTTCCACTGTTTCCCCATCTATTTGCCATGAAGTGATGGGACCTGATGCCATGATCTTAGTTTTCTGAATTTTGAGTTTTAAGGCAAGTTTTTCACTCTCCTTTCACCTTCATCAAGAGGCTCTTTAGATCATCTTTGCTTTCTGCCATAAGGGTGGTGTCATCTGCGTATCTGAGGTTATTGATATTTCTCCCAGGAGTCTTGATTCCAGCTTGGGCTTCATTCAGCCTAGCATTTCTCATGCTGCACTCTGCATATAAGTTAAATAAGCAGGGTCACAATATATAGCCTTGACATAATTGTTTCCCTGTTTGGAACCATTTTGTTGTTCCATGTCCAGTTCTAACTGTTGCTTCCTGACCTGCATACAGATTTCTCAAGAGGCAGGTCAGTGGATCTGGTATTCCCATCTCTTTCAGAATTTTCCAGAATTTGTTGTGATCCACACAGTCGAAGGCTTTGGCATAGTCAATAAAGCAGAAGTAGATGTTTTTCTGGAACTCTCTTTCTTTTTCGATAATCTGATGGATGTTGGCAATTTGATCTCTGGTTCCTCTGCCTTTTCTAAAACCAGCTTGAACATCTGGGAGTTCATGGTTCACATACTGTTGAAGCCTGGCTTGGAGAATTTTGAGCATTACTTTACTAGCATGTGAGATGAGTGCAATTGTGTGCTAGTTTGAGCATTCTTTGGCATTGCCTTTCTTTGGAATTGGAATGAAAACGGACCTTTTCCAATCCTGTGGCCACTGCTGAGTTTTCCAAATTCGCTGGCATATTGAGTGCAGCACTTTCACAGCATCATCTTTCAGGATTTGAAATAGTTCAACTGGAATTTCATCACTTCCCTTAGCTTGGTTCATAGTGATGCTTCCTAAGGCCCACTTGACTTCACATTCCAGGATGTCTAGCTTTAGGTGAGTGATCATACCATAGAGATTATCTGGGTCGTGAAGATCTTTTTTTTGTACAGTTCTGTGTGTTCTTGCCACCTCTTCTTAATATCTTCTGCTTCTGTTAGGTCCATATCATTTCTGTCCTTTATTGTGCCCATCTTTGCATGAAATGTTCCCTTGGTATCTTTAATTTTCTTGAAGAGATCTCTAGTCTTTCCCATTCTATTGTTTTCCTCTATTTATTTGCATTGACCACTGAGGAAAGCCTCTCTCCTTGCTATCCTTTGGAACTCTGCTTTCAAATGGATATATCTTTCCTTTTCCCCTTTGCCTTTTGTTTCTCTTCTTTTCTCAGCTATTTGTGAGGTCTCCTCAGACAACCATTTTTCCTTTTTGCATTTCTTTTTTGGGGGAATAGTCTTGATCACTGCCTTCTGTACAATGTCATGAACCTCCATCCATAGTTCTTCGGCACTCTGTCTATCAGATCTAGTCCCTTGAATCTATTTCTCACTTCCACTGTATAATTATAAGGGGTTTGATTTAGGTCATACCTGAATGGTTTAGTGGTTTTCCATACTTTCTTCAGTTTAAGTCTGAATTTGGCAATAAGGAGTTCACAATCTCAGCCAAGTCAGCTCCTGGTCTTGTTTTTGCTGACTGTATAGAGCTTCTCCATCTTTGGCTGCAAAGAATATAATCAATCTGATTTTGGTATTGGCCATCTGGTGATGTCCATGTTTATTTAAAAACCAGATAAATATAATTTGAAGAGTTTGCAGATGTTATGTGATTTTTTATTATTTTACATTCAAACAATTTGCCTTCAAATTATTATCAAGTGTTTTATTGTGTTGTTGAACTATAACCATGACTGGCAATTGCAGAGAACTGCAATCCTGCCTCAGAATTTTTTAAATCTCTTGACCTACATGGGCTGTATAGGAGCAAGAAGCAAAGTTAAACTCTTAACAATATACTCAGTAATATCCTAGGAAAGAAAAGCAAAGATATCTGTGCAATTCAATAAAAATATGAACGTTAAATATCATGATGCATGCTAATGATACTTCTGTATCTCAGTTATTTCAACTCATATATAACTAAGAAAAATAACTCAGCATTTATTCCATAACTATATATTTATCTCAGCACTATCCTAAGAACTATGATTACACAACCACAAATTTTTTTCACCAGTGATTTTAAGCCCAATTCATTCCAGAAACAGTTGTCTCTATCTACTTAATCATGAGAATAGTTGAAGAGGTTAGTTACTTTATTTAACTTGAACACATTTCAGTTTTAGCTATTTTATTAATAATTGTTCATTTGAATTACATAGATAACATTTCCAAAAGGAAAATCTAATATATTATCCCTTCCCTCCAGGGTCATTATAATCAAATTCCTCAGGTAAATCAGACTTGTGTTGTGACTGAGTCATTCAGACTACTTTGATTTTAAATGTCAAAGCTTTCTGGGTCAAACCAGAATACAGCTCATATTTCCAAGCTCTGTATTAGAAATCATGCTGTGAGGGGTAAATATGTTGTCTTAACTACATGAAAATATAGGGCAACATTGTTCAAAGAGTCTCACAGGGAATCCTAGGAAGAGATAATAAATATTCAGAGTCAAAGGGAAAAAGATTTTATATCACACACACACATGCATTATATAAGAAGTTTTTCTATTACCTTAAAATGATGGTAAATCTATCTATTTATCTATCAATCTATTGATAGATTACCTTTTTATCTCCATCTCCCTGGCTTTAAAAATCCCATTTGCATTCAGAATACATACACAATGCTTATTTTTTAATGAATATCAGATATTTGTGCAATAAGGATTTTTAAAA
The DNA here is from genome assembly GCA_006410635.1 of Cephalophus harveyi. Taxonomy (NCBI): domain Eukaryota; kingdom Metazoa; phylum Chordata; class Mammalia; order Artiodactyla; family Bovidae; genus Cephalophus; species Cephalophus harveyi. Next base: position 319,486 of record SJYT01034147.1, on the reverse strand, counting down.
ATTTTATATTGTTTTATATTCAATGGTTTGCACTGAATCAAGTCACATCAGGTTCCTATAATTAAGATATTTTGCAATGAAGCAAAATGACTTTTTACACTAAAATTTTAAATTAAAGAGGGTATTTCCATTTCTAAGTGAACAGTTTTTAATTTTGTGACACAGTTTCAGAGTATGTAATAATTATTCACTAAAATCAATATCTTGAGATATTTCCGATTCATTAGGCATTCTTGAAATCATGAACATAATAGGAATCCCAGTAGCTAAAAGTAGAGTAAATGGAAAAACACTGATACTATTTGAAGGTAGTGTATAGCTAAATAAAGAGCAGAATGCTCAGTTTCAGGGGGGTACATACAGAAAAGCCCAAATGAGTGATTACCACATAATATATACCAAACCTTTTGCAGAGAAACTATAGCATGTCAAAAGCAAATCGAATATATTAAAAGTAACTAAAATACAATTCATAAAGTAGTAATAATTCTATTTCTAAGAAACAAGTGCAACAATATTTTCAAATACTAAGACAAAAAGCAATCTACAACTCTATGTCTACTCGCTCTCTTCACTCCCCATATAACCTCACTGAAGGAATTTCTCAAGAATGTGCTTCGAGAGGAAGAAAATTATTACATAAGCAGAGTATGGTATTTTTAAAGGACTAGTAAGTAAAGAAATTGCTCTTTGAAAATGTTCTGTTTCACAAAATGAGTTTGTCTTCCCTCATTTGCTTATAATGCTATAAAGACCTCAAAGAATGGAACATCACTTATTAAATAGCTTATGTATGCTAAAATTAATTTTGCCAGCCCTGCTCTATGCCTCTGTCTATTCTATGGCTTACTTACCACAGTAATTATGTTCTCATTGAATCTACATCCATGCAGTTATTATAGACAGTGATCTTTTCCTTCATGTTAGCATGCCCTATGCCTGTGTCTGACCTGTCATGACTAAGGAGGAGCTTATCTGCCTCCAGAACGCATTCCTTTCTTCTTTCAAGAGTCTTGGGGGCATCCCTGGTGGCTCAGTAGTAAAGAATCTACCTGCCAATACAGGAGACACATGTTCGATCCCTGATCCAAGAAGATCCCCCATGCCACGTGTGGCACAACGGGAGAGCTTGTGCTCTAGAGCTCAGGAGCTGCAACTACTGAAATCCACACCCGCTACAGCCCATGCTCTGCCACAAGAGAAGCCACCACAATGAGAAGTCTGAGCACCACAACTAGAGAGTATCCCTCAATTGCTGCAATTACAGAAAAGCCTGCAGCAACAAAGACCCAGCATAGTCAAAAATAAATTTAAAAAATTTTAAAAGATAAGTAAAAATGTAAAAAGAAGAAAAGAAAGAAATGCCATGGGAATTCCCTGGCAGTCCACTGGTTAGGACTCCACGCCTCCTCCACTGCAGGGGGCCTGGATTCAGTCCCTGGAAGGGGATCTAAGATTGTGCAAGCAATGCAGTGGAAAAAAAGAAAAAGTCCTGCACCAAAATTCACTGATTCCTACTACTAAACGTTTCTGATTTGTGCTTTATCATGCAAGCCCTCCATTCTCATTTCAGTTTTTTTAAAATGTCTTAAAACAATTTTTATTTTATTCTTTGATTCCTTTTATTTCTTTCCATTTTTGTGCCAAAATACGTCAAGGCTGTATATTGTCACCCTGCTTATTTAACTTATATGCTGAGTACATCATGAGAAATGCTGGACTGGAAGAAACACAAGCTGGAATCAAGATTGCCGGGAGAAATATCAATCACCTCAGATATGCAAATGTCACCACCCTTATGGCAGAAAGTGAAGAGGAGCTAAAAAGCCTCTTGATGAAAGTGAAAGAGGAGAGCGAAAAACTTGGCTTAAAGCTCAACATTCAGAAAACGAATATCATGGCATCTGGTCCCATCACTTCATGGGAAACAGATGGGGAAACAGTGGAAACAGTGTCAGACTTTACTTTTTTGAGGCTCCAAAATCACTGCAGATGGTGACTGCAGCCATGAAATTAAAAGACGCTTACTCCTTGGAAGGAAAGTTATGACCAACCCAGATAGTATATTCAAAAGCAGAGACATTACTTTGCCGACTAAGGTCTGTCTAGTCAAGGCTATGGTTTTTCCCGTGGTCACGTATGGATGTGAGAGTTGGACTGTGAAGAAGGCTGAGCACCGAAGAATTGATGCTTTTGAAGTGTGGTGTTGGAGAAGACTCTTGAGAGT
>SJYT01034147.1:292343-316687 GCA_006410635.1 Cephalophus harveyi | reverse complement strand
ACACACACACACACACACACACACTACTTTAATTTCTGTAAAATATCTTCTGCTCTCACCCCGTAAGAAACTGTTCAATCATAACTGTAACCTGCCCACCAAATCTAATAATGTTTTTAAATGGTTTATTCGACTTTCCCTTTGTTCTCCATTTCAGTCAGTGACCCTTCTTCATCATAAAAACACAAAGCACTTTCATTTCGTGTTTTTCGTGGCATCTTCTCTCAGTGACCTATCCCCTAAGTGTGCAGGTTCCCAACAATCTGTTTTTAGAGCAGATTGCCTTCACCTTAAAAGAAGCTGGATTGCATAATCCTTAAATTATTTTCCAAACCAAATAGAGTTCTCTGTTTATAAGCTCATCTACATGTCTATGAGTTTAATAAATGCTTGATAATAATACTTACTTCATAGGCTTATTATCTGTATTCAGGCAGATAATGTATATAAGATGCCTGGCAGATATTAAGCTCTCAATGAATTCTAGGTGAGATTCTTAATGTTATTATCCACCAAATTCACAAGCAGGTATAAACTGGTTCTTTCTCTTTTTGATAGCTCCTACCAGGCGAAGATAACATGTGGCAACTTTTCAACACTCTGATTGCAATATTTTCATCCAGGATTGTGGTATCCAATAAACTTGATAAATTGTTCCATCTTCCAATTTGTAAATGACATAATATAAAGACTTCTTCAAATTGACGAAGCACAGCACTGCTGTAAAACACCCATAGACAATTATTTATATTAGCATTATTATTTAAGGTTGATAGGTCAGGTATTAATTCCCATTTAGTTTCTATTTTATTCATATTGTATTTGTATTACAGCATTAATTGCATCTGAGTCCATGTATTCTACAGGTCTAGACACAGTGAGCTATTAATAGCAATGTTTTGAGTGCCTCTGATTGACTAAGTAGACCAGATGCTGATCCACTTAACAGTGAGGCCTTCAGCACGCTTTTCCCCATTCCTTGATTAATACTTCATACAAGACTGAATGAAACTCTTTCTAAAGTCAAGATAAATGGCATCTAATGCTTTTCTCTGATTTACTATCCCATTATTCTGTCAATAGAAAGATATCTGCTACTACTGTGACAGAATTTGTTCTTTATAAAGCCTTGTGTGTTTCTCAGTACATTATTCTAGTCTAGGTATCTGAGAATGGGATTTTATACGTTTTTCCCCAGATTTTGTTAGAGCTTTAATTTCAAGGGTGATGCTTTTTTACTTTTTTAGAATTGGTACCCCACCCCACCCCCCGCCAGAGCACTCAAAGAAATTAAAGATTAAAATTGTACTAGTCAACCTTTCGATATCCTATACCGTTAGATTTTAACAGTTTATTTAAGCAATCTCAATACTTTTCCCCCTTATTTACACTCTTTACTTTTGCCCTTGTAATTTCTGGTTGCTTGATAACACAGTTTTCAGACAAAAATTGACTTTTTCTGTAAATATACAAAGAAAGTACTAAATGGTCATTTTAAGTAAGCATAAGGGGCTTCCCTGGTGGCTCAGAGGTTAAAGCGTCTGCCTCTAATGCGGGAGACCCGGGTTCGATCCCTGGGTCGGGAAGATCCCCTGGAGAAGGAAATGGCAACCCACTCCAGTATTCTTGCCTGGAGAATCCCACGGACGGAGAAGCCTAGTAGGTTACAGTCCACGGGGTCGCAAAGAGTTGGACACGACTGAGCGACTGAACTGAACAATATCTTCTTCTTTGTGAAAGATATTTCCTTTACTTTTCTCTCATGTCTAATATTGTTGCAGAATCTCAGAAATTACTTATGTGTATTTTCAGTATTTAACCAACAAAATGACACCATTTTTAAATATCTTGACTTATTTTATGATTTCTGTAATGATTCCATTTCAGTCCTGGTGTATTAAACAAATTGTAGTATTTTCATGCCCTTTGTTTTGGGCAAATATTATTTTATTACATTTGAGTATTAACATCAGATATTTATGAAATAGCAATGTTTTTGATAAGAAATATCAGAAAACGATTTATCAGTGTAACCACTGAGTGCTTAATTTTTACATTGGCATTTATTTCTCCATTTTAAATTATATTTGATGTGTATTTAATATTTGCATTATTTATTTCTGACTTCTTCTGTAGATGTATTAAAGCTGACTTGCTTAAATATGTAGATTAGAAGTAAAATTGTAAAACATTTCAAGGGCTTCCCTGATGGCTCAGTGGTAAAGAATCTGCCTGCTAATGCAGCAGACATGGATTCAGTCTCTGATCTGGGAAGATCCCACATGTCATGCAGCAAGTAAGCCCATGCACCACAACTATGGAAGCCTGCCTACCCTAGAACCAGTGCTCTGAAACAAGAGAAGCTACCACAATGAGAAGCCCCACTCACCACAACTAAAGAATAGCCTCTACTTGCCACAATTAGAAAAAACCCCGTGCAGCAGCAAAGACCCAGCACAGCCAAAAATAAATAAATAAGTAAAATAAAACATTTCAAAATGAGTCAAAGGGAAAATAAAATAATATTACAAAGGGTAATAGAGCCAGAATGACCTTAGACTAAAATGCCTATTCTGAAGTGAGCCTCAGATTTGAATAAAAACTCTTAGCAACCAACACAGGAAAGACCAATCAATTCCAAAATGTGAGCACATATTAATTCTTCAGAATAGCATTATTATTATTTAAACTGATAATCAGGAAGGAATTTCCAAGATACAGTGTCAACCCCAGGGCCTGGTCCTTATTAAATATTCAAACAAAGATTTGAAATGAATGAATGGATAGGCATGTGAATTATTAATTGCAGTCTTACTTATATAATCCTTATTACAAAGGCGTTTGCAGCCATGAGTTTTAGAGACTTCAACATTGCTTGATATCATCACCCTAAACTCTTAATTATTTACGAGCAATTTGGTAGTGAAGCCAGAAGGATTCATTCTTTGTAGTGGATTTCTAAGGGATAGATGCTAGAACAGCTGAGGAATGGATATACTATAAGCAGATACTATTACATAAGATTCAAGAGAGAGAAACTGAAACGCAGATATTAAATATTTGCTAATATGTGGTGGAGAATTAATTAGAACTCAGATCTTCATGACTCAAGAGACAGGGCTCTTTACCAGTCATCTTGATTACATCCCAAATGAGAACCAAAGGAAAAAGATATAACCTATCCCTCTCTTCCCCATCAAGAATTAGTGAAAAAACCTACAAGTCCAATTAGGTTAGCATTTGTGATTGTTTAAAAAAAAAAAAAAAGAATAGGGTCTGCTCTTCCTCGAATATTCTGAAGAACTTTGCAAAATTCTAAAAAGTGAATTTTGTAAAGCATAAGTGAGAATACTAAATGGAATTGCTAGGTAATAAATTTTATTCTTATGAAAGTGAAAGTTGCTCAGTCATGTCCGACTATCTGTTACCCCATGGACTGTAGTCTGCCAGACTTCCCTGTCCATGGAATTCTCCAGGCCAGACTACTGGAGTAGGTAGCTGTTCCCTTCTCCAGGGGATTTTTCCAACCCAGGGATCGAACCCAGGTCTTCTATACTGCAGGCAGATTCTTTACTGTCTGAGCCACCAGGGAAGCTAGACACATATGTATTTATGAGAGTGACGGGTACAGAAAGCCACTTATTGTCTGATTAGGGGAGAAATAGCAGTTATATAAGGTATTTTCAGAAATAGTTCTATGCTATCAAAACAGGGTTGAAGTTAAATTTGTATTATATCTGAGTATAGCAAATTGATTCAAGTACCAGGGCTATAAATCTGGTCCATGTCAGGTACAATAAATTTACCTGCATTTATCACTTCAGCAGGGAAAATTTTGGCTTATGGTTCTTTGATATTAAATGTAGAATCTTTATCTAAAAAGAGGAAAAATTGAGAGCTACCACTGAAAATGCCTGTCCTGGGGATGGCCTTAAATTTCAGAAAAATTCCATAAGTTAAAATGTAGATCCAAGTAATAGTATTTTGTGACTCTCATATATTTTGTGATAGCAGGTTTTAACCTGAATATCAAGCCTTTTATGACCATTACAAATCTCTGGGTTTCCACTGCCTGGTTAAGGCTTTAATCTTGTCAACTTCCTATCCTTCATCCACAGAGAAAGATTTTATTTTTGAGTGTGTATGAGTTATAGACATATTGAACCAGATGCTGACACAAAGAAGAATGTTTCGGTAGCCTCCCTCGGAGTTCAACAAACTCATTCATTCATTTATCAAACAATGATATTTATTGAACATCTAAAGCTTCAATTATTCTTTGGAGGAGTGCTATTATTTTTTAATTGGAGTATATAGCTTGCTTCATTTTATATCCTTTTTGTTCACTTCTTCCTTTTCTGATTCTGTCCATTCATTCATAACTTGGGAATTAGGCAGATCTTAGTTTTTCATGACCCAACTTTCTCTTCTCATTTTGATCAAAAATTCTAAAAAGCAAGTGACATTCTCCAATGATTTTTATTCCCAAAGGGGGAGGATGCAGTTAATAATATGGTTTACCAAATTTCCAGGAGTCAGAAAAAGAAAAAGCAAATAGCTAGCTCAGAGGTAAATAGGAAAACCATCTTCTATTAATGCATTTATTAATATTCTGTGTATTCATAAAATATTTCTGTAATGACACTTTTAAGATAGCATAGAAATTATAGTTGCTTCTGATACGGTCAATGAAGGGCTAGGGTTCTGGAGTGAGAGGAAAAGTTTTTGTGACCTTTGAATTCTTCTTATCCTGGACTTGAATTAATATTTGAAAATTGCAGGACAGTTAATATCTTATTTAATTATATTTCATTGAAATATTCCCCAAAGTATTGATAAAAATAGTTTTTGTGTAATCCAAATGCAAAATTATATATTATTTAAAAGTAAATATATATATAAAGATCCAGAGAAGGCAATGGCATCCCACTCCAGTACTCTTGCCTGGAAAATCCCATGGATAGAAGAGCCTGGTAGGCTGCAGTCCGTGCGGTCACTAAGTGTCAGACACGGCCTAGCGACTTCACTTTCATGCATTGGAGAAGGAAATGGCAACCCACTCCAGTGTTCTTCCCTGGAGAATCCCAGGGAGAGCAGAGCCTGATGGGCTGCCATCTATGGGGTCACACAGAGTTGGACACGACTGAAGTGACGCAGCAGCAACAGCAGCATATATGAAGATCAGGATAAAGTAATAACCATAACACACACAAAAGTAATGATCCCTTAAAACATCATTTATAACCAGCAGTATTTACTCACTTTAAGTTTTCAAGTGTTAATTCTATTAAGAAAAGTTTATATTATTTTTCTTTATTAAAAATGTGTCCCACTTTGTATTTGTGGTAAAAATAATGAGCATACTGTAGATAAGTCTTATACTGTATGATAACAAAGTTGATATGTCTATGTAAAGATTGGGAAAGTAAGACCTATTTCTCAGAATTATCTTAAATGTTTACATTTTACAAGTGAATAAGATAAGAAAATAATAGTCTTTACCTTTTCCTAAAAATGAAAGTAAGCAGACCCCTTGATTGTCAAAATTTCTTATTTAGAAATGAATTTGAAATAACATTTCTTCCACACCATGTGTACATGATTAATATAGTTGTGCTGAAATATGTTGCTTATGACTTGTTAAATTTTTGCTGTGGATTTCTAATCTGAGGAATGTGTGTAGCATTCTACTGATGCAGTAGTAATTATTCCTGGTCTTAAATTGCTCTATGTAGAAGCAACTGTCTCAGGCATCAACAGAAAGATGATACCTAAAATACCCTTATTTTTTGCTCAGATAACATTAGACTATTGGATTTGTTATCAGTTTGTTATGCTGTAGTCACCAGATCACACATGTTAATACATGCAGAACTTATATATTATGTTAATATATATAGCATACAAATATTTCTTATGAAAAGAAAAATATAGACACTTTCATAAAAAAAAATTCTCCCTACAGTGGATTATACATTAAATGGATAAATCTCTGTCAATATTTTGTATTGCTTTTCATTAACAGATATTACATAAGATTAATTTTACTATAACTGGAATAATGTGTTATGCTTCCCACTCCCCCCACCTTCCCAAGGATTACTTGATAATTTATGCAGTCATATTTGTTTAGTCATCATAAATGAGAAGACAATACTGACATTTACTCGGCAGCGGATGTGAACCTTTGATACTTCAGTGGTCGCCACAGGCCCATACAATGAAGGCTGGGGTTCATATTGTTGAACTTGGTGCAACTATATTGGTCCTTTTAATATGGTAACTCTCGCTTAGAGGAGCATAAAAACCTCCCTGATTCTCCTAAGCACATGCCTCTACCAGGAACTCCACCAGCATTCAACAGTCTAGCTACTCAGTTGTTAATATCTGGCTTAACAGAGGTTTCTTGTATCCAGTTTTTCTACCAGTAAGACTGATATCAATTCTGATTGGATAAAATGATAAAGAATGTGAATATTTACACATTGAACAAAGAAAAATGTTTTCATGACCTATAATGACATTCAAATATCCTGCCTAGACATTTAGAGATGAGGTTTATGCTTTGTCTTGGGTTCTCTGTGATATATTTTTATTACTGTAATCATATCATAACATAAAATGATTTATAAATGATGTTACACATGCAAATACCACCCAGTGCATTTGCATGAATAGAGTACCTTGTATTGCAAATATCACCCAGTACATTTAAATGAATACAATACCTCGTTTTTTGTTTTTTTTTTTTGTCTACTTCAATAGTGTTGTGTCTTGGCATCAAAATTCTACTCCAATTGGAGTTATTTCCTCTTTTTCTTATAAATGTAGTATGTTATTACTTATAAATCTGGTTTTATTCCAATATCCTATGCTTCTGTACCTTTTATTTCTCTGTATCCTTTAATGAAAAGTGTCCTGATCTTCTTTTAAATTCAAATTTACTCATTATAAGTGGATAAAAACATCTGACTACATTTTTGTCTTCAAGTATACTCATGCTTGATTATGTTTATATTGAAATTCATTTTAATTTATTATAGATTGCTTTTATTTTATATTTATATTTCAGTTTGAGGACTGTAATTTTTCTATCACTATGTTTAGATGTAGGTTATATAATGTAGGATTTCAAGTTAGTAAACAGTTCATTAGAAATTGCTCTAGCTGTGGGGGTACCCTGAGTCTAATAAGGTTAAGAACTGCTACTTAATTTGTTAAAAGTCAAAGCTCTTTCAAATCAGTATATGAAGTATAAGATTATCTTGCATGTGCGCAAAAAAGTCTTCTGAAGTCTTCAGTAATAACTACTGTTTATTTTCTCATTTTTACTATGTGCCAAGCAGTACTGTAAGCAATGTATGTATATGTGTACCTGTATGTATGTGTGTATATATATATATATATATATATATATATATTTAGTCCCCCTCAATTTTCTGAGATACCTGCTATAATTAGCCCCATTTCATAGACGTGAAACTGAGTCATAGATAGTCATAGAACTGGAAAGTACTGCACTAAATATATATATGGAGACTAAAACAAAATCTTAGAGTAGCTCATAGTAGACAAATGCTCTGACTGAGAACAAGTAGAAAAGTTTGATAAATATAGATACAAAAGGCATCAGAGGCTGTGGAATAAAGGACTGGAGGGAGTAAAATTTCAGAGACAAGTTGAGGATCCTCAGCTTTCCCAGAGAACATTTTCTTATTCTAGCTAAGGCTAGGAGTTGAGAATGTGGGCTCCAGGCAGATGCAGAGGGATCTAGAAGACAACAGCTTTTGACAGTGCCACCAGTGACAGGACTGGAAAAATGAAAGCACTCGAATGCAGGCTGACTTCCCTGCCAAACCTATAGATGCTAGTCGCTCAGTCATGTCCGACTCTTTGCGACCCCATGACTGTGGCCTGCCAGGCTCCTCTGTCCATGGCATTCTCCAGACAAGAATACTGGACTGAGAGCAGCTCTCCTGCATTGCAGGCAGGTTCTTTACCATTTGAGCCACCAGGGAAGCCCCCTCAAGATCTATATAACAGTGCAGATAGAGGACACTACAGAGCTAGGCCAAATCCTCAGAAAAGTAGGATGGAATTTCTCTGGGACCCAAGGTCTGTCAAGGCAGCATAAAGACTGCTGGGTGGAACAGAAAGCCCCCGGGAAATGGTTAATTGCTACTGAAGGTCTGCCATGGCTTGTCACCAGGGCACTCTTGCCAGTCAGGCCACAACCAGAAACTGAATCGAGATTAGACTCCTGGTAGAGAGCCACTGCTGGGGGACAGGACATTTTGAAATAAAAACTTACAATAGATGAGATTATGCCTTTGTGGTCTCACTGAATTATTCTCCTTCTGCTGAAGCTTTCTGTATATTTTGTGTTGCTTTCTTTCCTTTTCACTCTCCATCCTTTCCTTCTCCCACACTTTTTACATACAATCCAAAATAGGATTCTGTTATTTTGGATAAGAAAAAACAGATTTTTTTTAATCTTTTTCTAATTCCCTTAATATTCTAAGCACATTAACTATAAAAACTAAATTAACCTTAAAACAATACTACAAGATAGGTGCTGTTACTTCATTTTACATGGATGTGGAGATTGAGCCCCAGAAAGGGGAACTAATTTGACTGAAGTCAAAACCTAAAAACTAGCAAAATTGGTATTCAAGCCTGGGAATCTTGCTCCAAGGCCCATGCTCATAACTAGTAAACATTACATTAAAATTTCACAGAAATGAGAGGAAAGCGACAATTTAGTATGTAGAATAAGCAAAGAAATGAATTCATAGTATCATAAACTCATTGGTGACTAAATCAGGACATTCATCCTATATAACTAAAATAAAGATCTTCACTCCCTATGCTGTGTTGTTGGTGTTTTAGTCCCTGAGTCGTGTCCAACTCTTTTGCAAATCCATGGACTGTAGCCCACCAGGCTCCTCTGTCCATGGGATCTCCTAGGCAAGACACTGGAGTGGGTTGCCGTTTCCTTCTACAGGGGGTCTTCACGACCCTAGGATCAAACCCATGTTTCCTGCATTGAAGGCAGATTCTTTACTGAGCCACAGGCAAGCCCCACTGTGCTATAGATTTTTAGATTTAGTCTATTAAACAATGCCAGTTTATCAGGCCCTTTAAAGTCAGATTTTGTTCTGGACAATCAGTCAGTATTCTTTTTAGTCAAAGAGAGTTTTGTTTTGTTTTGTTTTTCCCCTCCAAAGAATTTGCATTTCACATACTACATTTGAAATTTTTATATTATTGTTAGTTACATAACATTGGGCAATTTAGTCTCTCTGAGCTTTGGTTTTCTTATCTCTTAAATGAGAAAACACAATGTTTCCTAATAGATTTTTTGAGGGAATTTGATGAAATGATACAAAACGCCCATCTAGCCAGCGCTTATCATATGTACTCAATGCAGAGCAGCTGTTTTATTATATGTGTCGATAGGGTACATAGATAAGAAAAACATGATTTACTTAAGGAAGAAACACCAATAAAATATTTTAAATTTCATGTATTTTAACATACTTTCCTTCTGGAGAAAGAAAAAAATCTTTGAGTTTATAACAAATCTTGTATAAACTGTAATGTCTAGAACGATAATGTTATATATCATGATAATCATACTTTTCAAGAATGTGTGAGGGTCTTTTCACATTGAATAATAGAGCTGCAGCTAACAAATTCGTGAGTCTGGAAAATATAAAGCTACTAGATGTAAGTATGACTATAAAAATATAATTTCTTAAATAATGAATTTAGAACTCTCTCCTAAACACTCTTGCTTTGTTTTAACATAACTGCCTGTCTTTTCACTACTTTATTTTTCTGAAGAAACTGAAAAGATGCAATACAAAATGTTACATGAGTATTTTGAGAGAACGTCACTGACTGAAAATGAAATATATCCCATGCTTAATGTATTTTAGTATTTCTTTCATATTTTATTTTTTCTTTCAAATGGAGAACTCAAGTTATTAAGGACTTAACTCTAGTTCAAAGTCAGTGCCAGAGAACACAGAAAAACCGAATTTGAATTAGCCATAACTTCAGCCCTCAAAGAGCTTTTATTCTAGCAATAAAGACAAGTATACACATGAAATAATTATAGAACTGGGTGGGAGGGTAACTGTGATGGAATTGTCTAGTAGGAGGGGTCTCAGGATTCCAAAGAAAAGGTGCCCAAATCATGGGGAGGGATCAGAAAAGGCAAGTTGGCAGACAGGAAGACCAACGTGTACTTCAAACCTTCCCAGTAAGGAATATTCAGAAGCCTTTAACCCTGAGCATCTATACATTCAGTACTACTATATACTACACCATATTCTATGAGGAATAGTTCATTGGGACTTTTAAACTCCAGTACTTTGGCCACCTCATGCGAAGAGTTGACTCATTGGAAAAGACTCTGATGCTGGGAGGGATTGGGGGCAGGAGGAGAAGGGGACGACCGAGGATGAGATGGCTGGATGGCATCACTGACTCGATGGATGTGAGTCTGAGTGAACTCCGAGAGATGGTGATGAACAGGGAGGCCTGGCGTGCTGCGATTCATGGGGTCGCAAAGAGTCGGACACGACTGAGCGACTGAACTGAACTGAACTGAACTGTTTTCAAAGGGAGAAAAGATCTCCAGGAAATTATTAATGTACTTTGTTTGCTTGTCTGAATCATTCTCTTTATGGTTTTACCCAATAAATACGTTTGGTGGCAATTCTAAGATCTTTGGTGTGTACAAAAATATAGTTCCTGGTTGGACATATTTTGTATATTATGGTCAATTCCTACTCACAAGCTGCTTACTTTTGAATTTGAATACAGTAAGCAGGATACAGAAATAACTGTACTCTGTTAGAATGTCTTATTAAATTTAACAGTCATGTAGGTGGAAGGAATTCCTCACATAAATAGATTTCAGCATATACAGTATTGAATTGTCCATATTCCCACTAAGACTGTAAACTAAATGAAGCTGAAGATGACAGATATCCACTCCACAGTTCTCCACTCTACCAGCTGAGCTATGGAATAGTGGGGATAAGAGCAGGGAAAGGATGACTGGATGGAGCACAGGGCCTTTAAGGGCAGTGAAACTACTCTATATGATACTATAATGGTGGATGCATGCCATTATGCACTTAGCAGAGCTCTTAACTTTAATTAATAATAATGTATTAATACTGGTTCATCAGTTGTAACAAATATGCCACACTAATGCTAGACATTAATAATAGGGGAACTGAGGATTGGAGGGACAGGATGTATAAATGAATTGTCTGAACTTTCTGCTCATATTTTCTGCAAACCTAGGACTACTCTAAAAAATAAAATCTATTTAAAAGACAGAGAAATGGAAATGACAAATTGGAAAATATTTTATAAGAATCTGATAATGAATGATTAATATCTTTTACAAATAGGGATTAAATAAATCAATGACTAAAATAATTAAAATTTCAAACACAGTGAGGGCAACAAGATAAACTAATAATGAACATAAGAAAAATACTGGCATTATTATTGATAAAATAAATATAGAGAAATTACATACTTTAACTTACCTAATAAACATTTTATCAGAGAAGGCAATGACACCCCACTCCAGTACTCTTGCCTGGAAAATCCCATGGATGGAGGAGCCTGGAAGGCTGCAGTCCATGGGGTTGCTGAGGGTGGGACATGACTGAAGTGACAGCAGCTGCAGCAGCAGCAGCAATAAAGATTTTATAAAATGTTAAGACTCAAGGTAGCTGAGAGTGCAGATTACTTTTCAAATCTTAAGTATAAAATGAGTTTTAAAAAATGGTAATATATATCAAGAATATTTTACTCATTCATCTATACATCTGTGAGTTTATAAGCCTAGAAATGCAATAGTGAGTATAGCAAACATTTCCCCTGAACCATGCAGCTTAAAGTTTAGTGATGAAAAATGATATTTTAAGAAACTTAAAAATTAAGTGCTCTTTTTACAATTGTTATGATAAAGAAATACAGAAGAGCTTAAATTGATCTGGATTGTCTTCGAAGGAGAAACAAAATTCAAATGAGACTAGAAAGATAAGCAGAAATTAACTAGATAAAGAGAAAGTGAGTCATTCCATCAGTAGTAAGAGCAGAGTTGAAATGCTGTAGCATGCGAGCCTGATGAGCTCAGAGAAATGACAAGGGCCAGTGCAACAGAGGCAGAGAAAGCTGCAGTGAGTTGTTGGGCGTAGTGGAAACCTTTGATGAGTCCAGATTGATGCTCAACAGGGCTCTTGGAGACCTGAAGGCTCATAGCAACTGAGCCCAAGAGAACTGAGAGGGGAAATCAAGGGTTTGGTGAGTCTTAGGATATATGAGTAATGCTTTAAGGGAACCGTGTCCGACTCTGTGTGACCCTATAGACGGCAGCCCACCAGGCTCCCCCGTCCCTGGGATTCTCCAGGCAAGAACACTGGAGTGGGTTGCCATTTCCTTCTCCAATGCATGAAAGTGAAAAGTGAAAGTGAAGTCTCTCAGTTGTGTCCGACTCTTGGTGACCCCATGGACTGCAGCCTACCAGGCTCCTCCATCCATGGGATTTTCCAGGCAAGGGTACTGGAGTGGGGGTGCCATCGTCCTCTCCAATGAACATAGAAATATAGGTATATTTTCCAACATGATTTCCATTATTTAGATGTTCAGTGTGTCTTGTTTGAAACCTTCTGGGCAACTATATGCAGAAGGCAGTTAATACAGCAGATCATCGAGACACTGACAACAGCAACTTTAGGCAAAGGGAAAAGAACTAAATGAATTCCAGGAAAAGCACAACATTCATCTCATGGGGGGAAGACAACCAGCAGCCAAGGAAAACTCAGAAGGAGCTAGGGCTAAAGCCAGCTCAGCTGGTGTGTTGGCCTCCTAGAGACTAAGAACTCTGCTTTTTTGTATACCCTGATTCCCACTTCTTCTAATTTCTCTTTATTGTCATTATTTTCTCTATTGTAATTTTTTTAATAATTAAATGTTTTGGTCAGAAAAAGTAGTAGAATACAGTGCTTATCACGAGATGTTTGTAATATATGGTTAAATGGGAAACTTGTTAGGTAGGTGGGACGAGGAATCTTCTAAGAAGTGATGTAAGAGTCCATAATGAACAGGACTGTACATACTGCTGGAGGATTTTTTTTCCTTTATCCTGTGATGGAACTTACTTTTTTTTTCTTTAAATGATTTCCTTGGAAAATAACTTTATTGTAGAAGATGCTTGATAGCTGCAGTTAGCAAACTCAGATTTAATTGGGCCAAGGGCTTCTAAATAAGGGAGATGAGAAAGGGTGATGAAATGTTTATATGTGCCAACTGTTCTATTATACAGCTTGACTATCATCCTTTCCCCCTAATATTTTATTTTGCAAATGAAATATTCAAAAGTACCTTGCTTATCCTTGCCCAGGTGGCCCTTTATCTGGCATCTACCAGCTGCAAGCAATGCCTGATTTGTAAAGGGTATATTTTTGCTCTGTCATGTAGGCATATATAGATAATCCCGACCCAAATTACCATTCATAACATTCCTCACAACCTACTATTACTGCCTATAATAAAAGATTTGGAAGTTCCAGTGCCTAGGATCTAAACAAAGAAAGAAAAAAGGAAATGTATGGATAAGAATAGCCAAATTAGTGCAGAAAAATTACATTTCAAGGTCAGATATTGAGAAAATGTACAGAAATAAAGTTTTAAAACGCAGCAATTAACACTGTATAGTCCATTATCATGTACCACATGAAATTGCAAAAATATAACTCCATGACTGTCACAAAAGTCTAGTAACTTCTCTTTAGGAATTTGCTCTCAAATTCTTGTAAGAGTCGTGCATACATTTCTAACTGCAGCTGAGTTTGGAGTATAAGCAAGTCCTATGAGTATTTCTCGATTCAATGTCAGAATTAAAAGCTTGGAGTTTTCTTACGGTGGTTGCCCAATACCTTTAGTTTTGAAGTGAAGGTTATTTTTTTTCATCTCAACATCTCTGTGTCTGTGTGTGTCTCTATATATGTATGTGTATTCAACCCTGAATACTCATTGGAAGAACTGATGCTGAAGCTGAAACTCCAGTATTTTGGTCATTTGATGCAAACAGCTGACTCATTGGAAAAGTCTCTGATGCTGGGAAAGATTGAGGGCAGAAGAAGAGGGCGTCAGAGGATGAGACGGCTGGATGGTATCATGGATGCAATGGACATGAACTTGGCAAAATTCAGGGGATGGTGAGGGACAGAGGCACCTGGCATGCTGCAGTCCATGGGGTCAAAAAGAGTCAGACATAACTGGGTGACATAACAACACACGCACATATATATATACATTTTTACCTTTCAAATTTTTGTCAGTGCATATATGTGTATGTGTATATATAATCTCTATACTTCTTTGTCAATGTGGTGATGGTTGGTAATTATACATGGAAAGAAATCTAGCACTGTGGGAGTTTAATGAATAAGGGAAATGAAATATTTGTCAGGCAAGTTCAATGTCAAATGTCACAGAACAATTAACTTCCTCCTTCCATCCTTGACTGTTTCTAGATGTAGTGGGTGGGCCAGCTGGTCTTCCCCACAGAGGAATTTCAAGATGTATGTAAGGCAATTACTTCTTTCAAGCAAAGTCAAGCCCCAGACCTTACCGAACTGAAATCACAAAGACATCTTAAATTCGCAGACCCAGTTCCTATTGTTTTGCTTAAGGGACACAGCTGAGTTCTTCCAATCCACTGTATTCAGGTTTCCAGTTTACATTCAGACTGAGAAAACCTGAGATAAGAAGGGATGACAATTCACCATGTAAATCATAGCCCTGAAAGTAACATTTTCAACAAAGTATTAAGACACTGCTTTAAGGCAATATTGAAAAGGCAAAACACTTGGGGTTTTAAGGCTAACACCACCATCTAAATAGAGTTTGGTACTGAATATGAGAGCTTTTACTTGAAAGGAATTGATGGCTCTGAAATATGATCTGCATGCAGGCTAAGTGACAACCTAAACAAAGAAGGCTGCTGTGCTTAATTTGAGTGGATTCCATGAATGTGTTGTGGTATTATGAACTTGTTTACAATAATAACCCGAATGCATCTGCTCCATCTCTGTGCAGTTACCTAGACTACATTGTTTGACACCACCTTTCTGCATTAACCTCCATCTGCTGGGCTATGTCTGTCATTTCTCTCACTATAACATAATGTGACAGAGTCTTCATTTACCTAAACTTATCTTGGCAACTTGTACTTCATTAAAAAGAATCCTGAAAGCATCAGCTAAAGCTTTCTTAGCTGGCCATGCATAGTCAAGCTTCATAAATCATTCTTTCACTTTCCATTTTGCAGCTTCTGGAAAGGTAACATTATTGAATTCAGATCACTGGGAAAGAGTAGTACTAAAATGTTTATTGACCAGCTTTTACGCACTAAGCTCTGCTCTAAACCAGACATTAACCAAAGCTTTTGAAGTTAAAAAAAAAACCTAACTCACTGATATGGTTTATATTGTGCTATAAATACCTGTTATAACAAGTCACTTTAGCAAGCTAGTATTAACTTGTTTGAAGAAAAAATATTTTTGGTCGTTGGTTCCCCATTCCTTACCACCTAAACTTCTTAACTAGATTTGTGCTAATTTAAGGAGATATTGATATTATCATTTACCTATCACCACCAACTCTAAACAATCGCAGTGGGTAGTAAAAACACACCAAGTCTCCCTTGGGTTCCTTCCTTAGTAAATTTTGGACTCCACAGAAGTTTGTACATCAGGTTTCTTTGACTGAGAATCAGCTACCAGAACCTCCTCAACAACCCAGTCTAGGTCAAATTGGCCTTTTGCTAAAAGGCACCAAGTACACGTTCCTTATCCAATAGGCTTGCATGCATGTTTGTGGAAGCATTATCATATTTATGTTTGCAAATGTATGGTCTTTCTTTGAGAGCATTGGGGATTTGCCATCAAAGAATTTAAGGAAGGACATTTAAATCCAGAAATTGTGTGAGGTTTGTTCTTATGGGAAAAATAATTATTTTAATGTATTTAATACATTACTCTGGTCAAACAAGAAGTACTTTATTATACCCTTCACCCTCTGCCATGGAGCTCTTGAAATCAAGTATTTTAGATGAGTACATGGCAAGTAATCATGATTTATTTACTTTGGGTCATTTAGGTGAAACTAGTTTCTGCTTTATGTGTATCAAGTCATCTTCAATTTATCTGTAACTTTAATTGACAAATTAATACATTACTCTGGTCAAACAAGAAGTACTTTATTATACCCTTCACCCTCTGCCATGGAGCTCTTGAAATCAAGTATTTTAGATGAGTACATGGCAAGTAATCATGATTTATTTACTTTGGGTCATTTAGGTGAAACTAGTTTCTGCTTTATGTGTATCAAGTCATCTTCAATTTATCTGTAACTTTAATTGACAAAATGAATGGAAATAATATTTTTACTTTGTTTATTTTAAAAGCAAACATCTATAATATGATTTTAAAGGAAATCCCTAAAATGATAAATTGAAATCATACAACATTTCAATCTAACAGTGTAATTTTAAAATCAAAGGACTTTAGAGGTAGAAGTAAATTTAAAGAAGACCTGACATGGACTCATTTTTACATAAATCTAGTAGGAAACAGACGTTTATTAGTTTTCAATGATTTGCCCATGCTTATAAAGCAAGAGCATAGCAAAGATAAAACTCAAATGATTTTGAGCATAGAGTTTCTGATACAGCTTATATTTAGATTCCAAGAAATATATCAATATAGAGAATGCTTTTTATGTCTCAAATGAGCCTTTGATAAGGAACATCAACCATAGATCTATATAATCATAATGAAGGTGAAGTCGCTCAGTCGTGTCCAACTCTTTGCGACCCTGTGGACTGTAGCCTACCAGGCTCCTCCATCCGTGGGATTCTCCGGGCAAGAATACTGAGTAGGTTGCCATCTCCTTCTCCAGGGGATCTTCCTGACCCAGGGATTGAACCCAGGTCTCCCACATTGGAGGCAGAAGCTTTAACCTCTGAGCCACCAGGGAAGCTATATAATCATAATAGAAAGTCTATTTTCTATTGATGAATTCTCAATTATTACAGCAAAAGGAAGTCAGAATAAGATTCAGAAAATTACTCTTTCTTCCTTATGCTCTACCAGTTGGCATTTTTATCATAATGGAGAAGATATGAATTCTAATATTGCTTGACACAGAAGAAATAAAAAAATACAGCAAAAGCTCATATCGCTTAGCTGATTTCTATATATGCCTTCTACTGTCTGTGAAAACATAGCATGAGGATCCATCAGACAACAGTAAATTTTGCAATAACAACAGAAATTACCTTGTCCAATATCCTTAATTTACAGAAGGGAAAAAAGAGGTCCAGTTAAGTGACTTGCACAATTACAGTTATTTCCTCTATTACATACTATCCCTTTAATTCATGTAAAGGAGAGATATTCATAATTCTTTTGTTAAGTCACTGGCTATAAGCAACAATTGTAAAGGGCATTGAGGAGTTCCTCTAGGAGGTCACAGTCCAGCTGAGAATATGAACATTTAAATGACAAACAATAATTCAACAATTTTCTAACAGATACAAACTGCAAAGAGAACATAATCAGTTCAGTTCAGTTCAGTTCAGTTCAGTCACTCAGTCGTGTCCAACTCTTTGTGACCCCATGAATCGCAGCACCCCAGGCCTCCCTGTACATCACCAACTCCCAGAGTTTACTCAAACTCATGTCCATTGAGTCAGTGATGCCATGCAGCCATCTTATCCTCTGTCGACCCTTTCTACTCCTGCCCCCAGTCCCTCCCAGCATCAGAGTCTTTTGCAATGAGTTAACTCTTTGCATGAGGTGGCCAAAGTATTGGAGTTTCAGTTTTAGCATCAGTCCTTCCAATGAACACCCAGGACTGATCTCATTTAGGATGGACTGGTTGGATCTCCTTGCAGTCCAAGGGACTCTCAAGAGCCCTCTCCAACACCACAGTACAAAAGCATCAATTCTTCGGTGCTCAGCTTTCTTCATAGTCTAACTCTCACTTCCATATGTGACCACTGGAAAAACCATAGCCTTGACTAGATGGACATTTGTTGGCAAAGTACTGTTTCTGCTTTTCAATATACTATCTAGGTTGGTCATAACTTTCCTTCCAAGGAGTAAGCATCTTTTAATTTCATGGCTGCAGTCACCATCTGCAGTGATTTTGGAGCCCAAAAAAATAAAGTCTGACACTGTTTCCAATGTTTCCCCATCTATTTCCCATGGAGTGATGGGACTGGATGCCATGATCTTCGTTTTCTGAATGTTGAGCTTTAAGCCAACTTTTTCACTCTCCTCTTTCACTTTCATCAAGAGGCTTTTTAGCTCCTCTTCACTTTCTGCCATAAGGGTGGTGTCATCTGCATATCTGAGGTTTTTGATATTTCTCCCAGGATTCTTCATTCCAGCTTGTGCTTCTTCCAGCCCAGCGTTTCTCATGATGTACTTACTCTGCATAGAAGTTAAATAAGCAGGGTGACAATATAGAGCCATGATGTACTCTTTTTCCTACCAGTCTGTTGTTCCATGTCCAGTTCTAACTGTTGCTTCCTGACCTNCTTTTCTGAATGTTGAGCTTTAAGCCAACATTTTCACTCTCCTCTTTCACTTTCATCAAGAGGCTTTTTAGCTCCTCTTCACTTTCTGCCATAAGGGTGGTGTCATCAGCATATCTGAGGTTATTGATATTTCTCCTGGCAACCTTGATTCCAGCTTGTGCTTCTTCCAGCCCAGCATTTCTCATGATGTACTCTGCATATAAGTTAAATAAGCAGGGTGACAATATACAGCCTTGACGGACTCCTTTTCCTATATGGAACCAGTCTGTTGTTCCATGTCCAGTTCTAACTGTTGCTTCCTGGCCTGCATACAGATTTCTCAAGAGGCAGGTTAGGTGGTCTCATATTCCCATCTCTTTCAGAATTTTCCACAGTTTATTGTTATCCACACAGTCAAAGGCTTTGGCATAGTCAATAAAGCAGAAATAGATGTTTTTCTGGAACTCTCTTGCTTTTTCCATGATCCAGTGGATGTTGGCAATTTGATCTCTGGTTCCTCTGCCTTAGGTAGATATTGTTTAAGTCCAATTTTATAGATGAGGAAACTGAAGTCCAGTGAGGTTAAGTAACTTGCCCAGGGGCACACAGCCAGCATATAATAGAGCTGGTTTTCCAGTCCAGTAGTCACATTTCAGCCCACACTTTTCTCCAAAGCACTATACTACTCTTTTCCTAAACATAGTCACATAGGTAATCATGACTTTGTACACACATGTACGTGCACACATATAAACAAATACACAAACACATGCATTCACACACTCACATACACAATCATACATGCCTTCACATGCACACTCACACCGTTGCACAGTGTTGCAGGTACACAAGCACTCATACACAAACTCAAATACACATTTGTATACACTCAAACACACAGAATCATACAAAATATTTATTCATCTGTACACAGTTCAGTTCAGTTCAGTTCAGTTCACCATTGTGATTATCTTGGTCGTGAAGAACTTTAAGATAATTTGTATGGTTTTAAGCACGAAATTTGTAGTAGTTTGTTACAATAGCAACAGAAAACTAAAACAGCATAGTTATTCTAATTTAATTTCTGATTTTCCTTACTAGTATGCAGAAATAAAATTAATTTTATTTATTGGTCTGTAGTCTTCAACAGTGCTGTCTTTTTCACCTTCCATGGAATTTTCATATAGATGATCAGGCGATTTTGTATGAATAAAAGCATTTTTTTTTAACTTCTTTCCAATCTGTATGCTTTTTATTTATTTTTCTTGCTTTATTGTACTGGTTCAAACCTCTAGTACAATGCTTACTGGAAGTAGTAATAGTGAACATCTTTATTTTGTTCCTGACCTTAGAGGGAAAGCATTCAGCCTCTCACTGTTAAATATGATGTTAGTTGTAGATTTTCCATAGATGCCAAGGACCTTCTATATAGCACATGGAACTCTGCTCAGTGTTATATGGCAGCCTGGAGGGGAGGGCAGTTTGGGAGAGAATGGATACATGTATATGTAGGGCTGAGTCCCTTTGCTGTTCTCCTGAAAGCTCAGTGGTAGAGAATCTGCCTGCCAACGCAGGAGATGTGGGTTCAATTCCTGGGTCAGGAAGATCCCCTGGAGAAGGAAATGGCAACCCACCCCAGTATTCTTGCCTGAAAAACGCCATGGACAGAGGAGCCTCTGTCCATGGGCTACAGTTCATGGGCATGCAAAAGAGTCAGACATGACTTAGTGACTAAACAACAATTGGCTATATCCCAATACAAAATGAAAAGCTTAAAAAAATGATCAGTGTGAGAAATTCCCTTCTATTTTACAGTTATTGAGTTTTTATTAGAAATGGATTTTGGATCTTGTCTTTTTTTTTTTTTTTCTTTTTTGAGATGATCATGTATTCTTTTATAGACTTGGCGACTGAACGATAAAATGATGAAGTACACTGACATCAAGTGGTAAACTAATATTATATTTCTGGAATAAATCACATTTGGCCATAATATGTTATAACTTTTACTTATCATTGGGTTCAATGTGTTAAGTTTTATGAGGAATTATTGCATTTTATTACTGCTGGGGCTTTGCTGATGACTCAGAGGATACTGGTTTTTGTCAGGTTTTGATAACAAGGCAATGCTAACCTCATAGACTGAGTTGGGAAGTATTATCCCCTTCTAAATTTTCTGAAAAAGTTTGTGTAGAATTGATATTACTTCTTATTTAGATGTTTAGTAGAATTCACCAGTGGAGACTTCTGTGCTTGGAGTTTTCTTTGTAATAAGGCTTTAAACAAATTTAATTATTTAATAAATTTAAGCCTACTCAAATTGTGTTGCAGTCCATGGGGTCACAGAGAGTCGGATACAACTGAGTGACTGAACTGAACTAATATTGTCTATTTCTTCTTTAGTGGACTCTGATAGTTTATGATTTTTAAGCAATTTTCCCATTTCATCAAAGTTGTAGAATTTGTTGATATAAAATATTTATAGCATTCTCTATTACTTTGGCTTCCCTGGTGGCTCAGAGGTTAAAGCGTCTGCCTCCAATGCGGGAAACCCGGGTTCAATCCCTGGGTCGGGAAGATCCCCTGGAGAAGGAAATGGCAACCCACTCCAGTATTCTTGCCTGGAGAATCCCATGGACAGAGGAGCTTCATAGGCTATACTTTATCATCTATAAAATCTATAGTTATATCATATCTCACATTCTTCTTATTAGAAATTTGTGTCTTTTTCTCTTTCTTGATCAGTCTGACTAGAGTGTTATCAGTTTCACTGCTATTTCAAAATAATCACCTTTTTGCTTCATTGATTTTTTCCTGTTTTTAATTTATTTATGCTCTTTTAAAACTATTTCTTTTTTTTTTTTTTTTGCCCACTTTGTGTTTAATTTGCTCTTTTTCTCATCTTGGAACGTGGAAACTGAAATCACTGTTTTGAGACCTTTCTATTTTTCTAATATGTGTTTTAATGCTATAACATTTCCTCTAAGTACTGCTTTGAGCCAGCAACATGCAACATAAGTCTGAGCAAGCTCTGGGAGTTGGTGATGGACAGGAAGCCTGGCATACTGCCTGGCGTGTCCATGGGGTCTCAAAGAGTTGGACACGACTGAGCTACTGATCTGACTGACTGAAGTACTGCTTTAGTAGGGCTTCCCTGGTGGCTCAGATGGTAAAGAATCCACCTGTAATGCAGGAGACCCAGATTCAATCCCTGGGTCAAGAGAAGAGAATGGCTACTCACTCCCCAGTGTTCTCGCCTGGAGAGAATGAACAGAGGAGCCTGGTGAGCTATAGTCATTGAGGTTCCCAAGAGTCAGATAGGACTGAACAACTAAGCATGCATGCATTTCTTTAGTAGCATCACCCAAATTTTGATATGGCGTGTTTTATTTTATTTCAGTTTAAGGTACATTCTAATTTCCCCTCTGATTTATTTTCTGATCCACTAACTACTCAGAAGTATACTATTCAGGTTTCAAATTTTTGATTTTCTACTTATGTTGTTAATTATTTATTTATTTTTTAATATAAATTTATTTATTTTAATTGGAGGTTAATTACTTTACAATATTGTATTGACACCATTTTAGTGAATATACTTATATGATTTGAACCTTTTAAAATGTATTGATACTTGCTTTGTAGCTCAGAATATGGTCCATCTTGGTAAATGTTCTACATGCATTTGAAAAAAATACAGTCCGTTGTCACTGGTGGGAGTATTCTGCAAATATTAATCAGGTCAAGTTGGTTGATACTGTTTTATTTTATTTTTAAAATTTATTTATTTTAATTGGAGGCTAATTACTTTAAAATATTGTTGTGGATTTTGCCATACATTGACATGAATCAGCAATGGGTATACATGTGTTCCCCATCCTGAACCCCCCTCCTACCTCCCTCCCCATACCAGCCCTCAGGGTCATCCCAGTGCATCAGCCCTGAGCACCTTGTCTGATGCATCAAACCTGGACTGGTGATTTGTTTCACATATGATAATATACATGTTTCAATGCTATTCTCTCAGATCATCCCACCCTCGCCTTCTCCCACAGAGCCTAAAAGACTGTTATATACGTCTGTATCTCTTTTACTGTCTCACATATAGGGTCATTGTTACCATCTTTCTAAATTCCATATATATGCATTACTATACTGTATTGGTATTTTTCGTTCTGACTTATTTCACTCTGTATAATAGGCTTCAGTTTCATCTACCTCATGAGAACTGATTCAAATGTATTTTTTTAATGTCTGAGTAATATTCCATTGTGTATATGTATCACAGCTTTCTTATCCATTCGTCTGCTGATGGACATCTAGGTTGCTTCCATGTCCTGGCTATTATAAACAGTGCTGTGATGAACATTGGGGTACACATGTTTCTTTCGATTCTGGTTTCCTCAGTATGTATGCCCAACAGTGGGACTGCTGGGTCATATGGCAGTTCTATTTCCAATTTTTTAAGGAATCTCCACACTGTTCTCCATAGTGGCTGTACTAGTTTGCATTCCCACCAACAGTGTAAGAGAGTTCCCTTTTCTCCACACCCTTTCTAGGATTTATTGTTTGTAGACTTTTGGATAGACTTTACATTCTGACTGGCGTGAGATGGTACCTCATTGTGGTCTTGATTTGCATTTCTCTGATAATGAGTGATGTTGAACATCTTTTCATGTGCTTGTTAGCCATCTGTATGTCTTCTCTGGAGAAATGTCTGTTTAGTTCTTTGGCCCATTTTTTGATTGGGTCATTTATTTTTCTGGAATTGAACTGCAGTAGTTTCTTGTATATTTTTGAGATTAATTCTTTGTCAATTGCTTCATTTGCTATTATTTTCTCCCATTCTGAAGGCTGCCTTTTCACCTTGCTTATAGTTTCCTTCGTTGTGCAAGATTTTAAGTTTAATTAGGTCCCATTTGTTTATTTTTGCTTTTATTTCCATTACTCTGGGAGGTGGGTCATAGAGGATCCTGCTGTAATTTTTGCCTATGTTTTCTTCTAAGAGTTTTATAGTTCCTGGTCTTACATTTAGATCTCTAATCCATTTTGAGTTTACTTTTGTGTATGGTGTTAGAAAGTGTTCTAGTTTCATTCTTTTACAAGTGGTTGACCAGTTTTCCCAGCACCACTTGTTAAAGAGCTTGTCTTTTCTCCATTGTATATTCTCACCTCCTTTGTCAAAGATAAGTTGTCCATAGGAGCGTGGTTTTATCTCTGGGCTTTCTGTTTTGTTCCATTGATCTATATTTCTGTCTTTGTGCCAGTACTGTCTTGATGACTGCAGGTTTGTAGTATAGCCTGAAGTCAAGCAGGTTGATTCCTCCAGTTCCATTCTTCTTTCTCAAAATTGCTTTGGCTATTCAAGGTTTTTTGTATTTCCATACAAACTGTGAAATTATTTGTTCTAGTTCCGTGAAAAATACTGTTGGTAGCTTGATAGGGATTGCATTGAATCTATAGATTGCTTTAGGTAGTATACTCATTTTCACTATATTGATTTTTCCAATCCATGAACATGGTATAGTTCTTCATCTATTTGTGTCCTCTTTGATTTCTTTCATCAGTGTTTTATAGTTTTCTATATATAGGTCTTTTGTTTCTTTAGGTATATTTATTCCTAAGTATTTTATTCTTTTCTCTGCAATTGTGAATGGGATTGTTTCCTTAATTTCTCTTTCTGTTTTCTCATTGTTAGTGTATAGGAATGCAAGGGATTTCT
>SJYT01034147.1:274195-290557 GCA_006410635.1 Cephalophus harveyi | reverse complement strand
ATACCTATTAAAATTTATTTTTTAAAAAACTTGAAAAATAAGACACAGATAAAATATAAACAAATAGGCATTATGGCAATTTAAAAAATAAAAGATAAAAAATAATAACTACTTTTAATAACTATTTTTATCAAATATAATCAATTTTCCAATGTCATCTTAAAGGTATACAAAAAGTGTTTCATTTTTATATATAAACTGAATTTCAGAGTCTTTTTTTTCCGTTACAGTATTGACTAGAGTTTCCTGTGGTACACAGTAAGTCCTTATTTATCTGTTTTACATACAATTTATCCCCTTTCACTATCTCCTTTAGTAGCCATAAGAGTAATTTTTGTGTCTGCAAGTCAGTTTTTGTTTTGTAAATAAGTTACTACAGTTTATTATTGTATTGGATTTCATATACAAGTGATGATATGTATTTGTCTTTCTCCATCTGCCTTACTTTACTTAATGTGGTGAACTCTAGGTGCACTCATGTTGCATGTTGCTGCAAATGGCATTATTTCATTCTTTTTAAGGCTGAGTAGTATTCAAATTGCCACCATCACTGGATCATAGAGAAAGCAAGGGAACTGCAGAAAACCATCTACCTCTGTTTCATTTACTACACTTAAGCCTTTTACTGTATGGATCATAACAAACTGTGGAAAGCTCTTAAAGAGATGGGAATACAAGACCATCTTACGTGTCTTCTGATAAACCTGGATGCAGGTCAAGAAGCATCAGTTAGAACCCTGTATGGAACAACTGATTGGTTAAGGACTGAAAAGGAGTACAATAGGATTGTCTATTGTCTGTCTCTTATACACATCTAGATGTGTATAAGAGACGTGATCCACACAGTCAAAGGCTTTGGCATAGTCAATAAAGCAGAAGTAGATGTTTTTCTGGAACTCTCTTGCTTTTTCCATGATCCAGCGGATGTTGGCAATTTGATCTCTGGTTCCTCTGCCTTTTCTAAAGCCAGCTTGAACATCAGGGAGTTCACGGTTCACATATTGTTGAAGCCTGGCTTGGAGGATTTTGAGCATTACTTTACTAGCATGTGAGATGAGTGCAATTGTGCGGTAGTTGGCGCATTCTTTGGCATTGCCTTTCTTTGGAATTGGAATGAAAACTGACAGTATGTCCTGCCAATCCCTTCTGGCCTGATGAGTTTCTACTGAAAGATTAGCTGTTATCCTTATGGGAATCCCCTTGTGTGTTATTTGTTGTTTTTCCCTTGCTGTTTTTAATATTTGTTCTTTGTGTTTGATACTTCTTAATTTGATTAATATGTGTCTTGAGATGGCCTTTCTTTTTGTCTTCTTCTTCTAGGACTCTTATGATTCGAATGTTGGGGTGTTTCATATTGTCCCAGATGTCCCTGAGGTTGTCCTCATTTCTTTTAGTTCTTTTTTCTTCTCTGTTTCATTTATTTCTACCATTCTATCTTCTACCTTACTTATTCTAACTTCTGCCTCCGTTATTCTACTGTTGGTTCCCTCCACAGTGTTTTTGATCTCATTTATTGCATTATTCATTATTGATTGACTCCCTTTTATTTCTTCTAGGTCCTTGTTAAACATTTCTTGCATCTTCTCAATCCTTGTCTCCAGGCTATTTGTCTGTAACTCCATTTTGTTTTCAAGATTTTGTATCATTTTTACTATCATTATTCTGAATTCTTTTTCAGGTAGACTCCCTATCTCTTCCTCTTTGGTTTGGTTTGGTGGGCATTTATCATGCTCCTTTACCTGCTGAGTATTTCTCTGCCTTTTCATCTTGTTTAGATTGCTGTGTTTGGGGTGGCCTTTCTGTATTCTGGCAGCTTGTGGTTCCTCTTTATTGTGGAGGTTTCTTTCTGTGGGTGGAGTTGGACGAGTAGCTTTTCAAGGTTTCCTGGTTAGGGAAGATTGCGTGGGTGTTCTGGTGGGTGGAGCTGGAATTCCTCTCCGTGGAGTGCAATGAAGTGTCTGGTAGTGAGTTTTGAGATGTCTATGGGTTTGGTATGACTTTGGGCAGCCTGTATATTAAAGCTCAGGGCTATGTTCCTATGTTGCTGGAGAATTTGCGTGGTATGTCTTGCTCTGGAACTTGTTGGATCTTGGGTGGAGCTTGGTTTCAGTGTAGGTATGTAGGCTTTTGGATGAGCTCTTATCAATTAATGTTCCCTGGAGTCATGAGTTCTCTGGTGTTCTCAGGTTTTGGACTTAAGCCTCCTGCCTCTGGTTTTCAGTCTTATTCTTACAGTAGCCTCAAGACTTCTCCTTCCATACAGCACTGATGATAAAACATCTAGGTTAATGGAGAAAAGATTCTCCACAATAAGGGACACTCAGAAAGTTTCACTGAGTTACATGGGGAAAAGAAGAGGGAGGAGGGAGATAGAGGTGACCAAGAGGAGAAGAGGGGGAATCAAAAGGGGAGAGAGAAATCTAGCCAGTAATCAAATCCCTATGTACTCTTCACAGCTTGGAACACCCAGAGAGGTTCATGGAGTTACACAGAGAAGAGGGAGGAAGGGGATTGAGGTGACCAGGAGGAGAAGAAGGGGAGTCAGAAGGAGAGAGACAGATCTAGTCAGTAATCAGTTCCCTGAGTGTTCTCCACAGCCTGGAATACCCAAAGAGATTCACAGAGTTGGGTAGAGAAGAGAAGGGGGAGGGAGGAGATAGAGGTGACCTAAGGGAGAAAAAGGAGAGTCAAAAGGGGAAGAGGGCAATCAAGCCAGTAATCACACACCTAAGTAAAAATGGATACTGAAGATTGGATTCTTAAAGGTACAAAATTGATAACAAATACCAAAAGCAAAGATTAAAAATCTAGAGTAGATGTTAGACTCTAAAAAATACAATATTAAAAAAAGCAAATAAAACAAAATCACAAAGATTACAAAAATATATATATGAAGTTTGCTTTAAAATAGGGTCTTTTTTTTTTTTTGCAAGGTAAAAGTTTATAAAAATGAAAATTAAAGGAATAATAGAGGACTTAAAATTTTTTTTAAAAATGATAATAGTAAAAATATATCTAGGAATTTCTCTGGAGCTGTTGTGGGCAGTGTGGGGTCAGTTCAGTTTCAGATAGTTCTTTGTTCCAGCTTATACTTCTGAAGATCTATAGGCTCCTTCCAGTGTAGTCAGTGCTAACTACAAGGTTTTAATCTGTTGCACCTGTCACTTCCAAAGTGGTTTTCTCTGTTTATTTTCACTTCTTCTTTTTGCAAGTCTCTTCAGTGTCTAATTTCCACCCTGACACAAGGGGGCGAAGGTGGTGACTTATTTAGGCTCACTTGTTCAGTCGTGCTGTGAGGAGGGAGGAATACTGCCAACAAATATCACTGGCGTGTGTGAAGAGTGCTTGCCTCGGCCACACTGGGTTTGTCCCTGCTCACTGTGTGTGTGCTTTCCCAGTCTACATTGCTTAGGGTCCAGGTTGCTCTGCAGGAGAACTGTCTAAAGTGGGCCCTGGGTTGCATGCACTTCCCAGGTCTAAGCCGCTCAGGTTCAGGTTCTTGAGTACTCCACAAAGGTGCAGACTTGGTTGGGCCTGTGTTTTGTGCCCTCCCAGGTCTGAGCAGCTCAGGTGACCAGGTGCTTGGTGAGCGCACTCTCCTTTGGTGCGGTGAGTCTTATCACCTCCCCCGTCCCAGCCATTTGGTTTCCTGGGTGCACCGTCTCAGGAGTGCCATGTGTCTCTTCTGGGGAGCTGATCTCTGGCTGCAACCCTCCCAGCAGGTGTCATCCATCCAGGATCCCAGGAAGGCTTGGTTGGCAACTGGGAGCCTGCTCACATTTTGGTGGAGGATGCCGTCTCTGGGGCTGAGTTTGCCCCTTTTGGGTTCTGGCTGCCACCTGCCTGCCTCCCTGCCTCCAGCAGGGGATGGGCCGGTCCGCTGCCAGCTAGCTCTCTTCTGGTATTCCTTCAGTCGTTTGTTCTGTGAGCACCGGGCAATGCCTTAGGTTAGGGCTTTTTCGCGGGAAAGTTCTCTCTGGCTATACCACAGTTTGGGTTGCTATCTCACGTTAGCTCCCTCAGATTGCCCTCAGGGCATTCAGTCCTGGTTCTTACCCTAAGCAATGTGGCCTGTGCCTCCCTGTTCAGCCCCAGCTTGCTGGTGGCGGATCTGAGTGTCTGGGCTACTTCTCTGCTGGGAATTGTTGTTAGGCACATAATCGGTGGATTTTATTTATTTATTTATTTTTCCTCCCAGTTATGTTGCCCTCTGAGATTCCAAAACTCCCCACAGACCTGCCGGTGAGAGGGTTTCCTGGTTTTTGGGAACTTCTCCTCTTTTATGATTCCCTCCCAGGGATGGAGCTCCGTCCCTACCTCTTTTGTCTCACTTTTTATCTTTTATCTTTTGTCCTACCTCCTTTTGAAGACAATGGGCTGCCTTTCTGGGTGCCTGGTGTCCTCTGCCAGCGTTCAGAAGTTGTTTTGTGGAATTTGCTCAGCATTCAAATGTTCTTTCGATGAATTTGTGGGGGAGAACGTGGTCTCCCCATCCGATTCCTCTGCCATCTTAGGACTGCCTCCCTTGATACTGTTTTAAATCCTTCTAGAATTTCTGTCTACTTCTTTTAATAATCCCAGAGAAAAGTCTTTTTTTTTCTTTAATGTCAAGATATATTGTGGATTTATTTATTTATTTATACATTTTAAAATAAAATATTTAAATAAATTAATTACAAATCATTTATTTTCATTTCTAGTTCAAGCAGTTTTTGCTTTATGTATTTTGAAGCTCTGTTAGGTGCATAAACATTTGGCAGTGCTATGTCCTCTTTAGCATATTGACCTCTTTATACTGGTGTAGTGACTGACTGCACATTTCTCTCAATTAGTATTAGCATGACATATAATTTTCCATTATTTTCCTTTAATCTATTTGTACCTTTCTATTTAATGTGAGTTTACTTCAGGCAGGACATAGTTAGGTTTTGCTTTTTATCCAATCTGATGAATGGGAATATAAAACAGTGTCCTTGTGAGTTCATAGTCTGATTCTTTTTAATGCTCTGGGTGGTTATCTTGCTGGCCTCAGATTTTCGCAAGCATATGCTGATCTGAAGACTCAAAACTGGGGGCGGGGTTGTCTCTGCAGATTTTCAGTTTTCTTCATGTAGCTTTCTCCTCTCTAGTTCTCTGCCCTGAAAACTCTAGTCAATTTAACCTCCTGGACTTTCAACTCCATTTCCTCAACATTTTCAATGCAGGAAGATTGCCAGGCAACAACTTGGCTTCTCCCCGAATTGTGATCTGGAACTTTTTCAAGACAGTAAGCTGGGACCATTGTTGGTCTTACTTTTCTAATTTTCCCTCTTTCAGATAATTCTTTCTTATACTATCTCATTCCAATGTCCAAAAGTTTTTGTTCCAAATACATTTATTTTTTCTAGTTTTTAGTTATTCTGGGAAGAGGGTAAAATTGGTCCTTATTATTCCATCTTTGCTGGAAGTAGAAGTTTCAAGTGGAACTTGGATATGATTTAAATTTAAAATTTCCTTATTTCTAGTGATATCGAGCACAAATATTTATTTTTTAATATGATATAAATTTATATATTTTCCAGTTTTATCTATATATTTTTATATTAATTTGTAGGAGTTAAGAATATATATTCTGGATATTAAAATCTTTATATTTTTTCTTATTTTTTAAATTATGAAAGTATGATAATGCATTTACAGGAGACTTGGAAAATACAGAACAAAGTTACATAAAGTTCCACTATAAATTATAATTTTTTAAAGTAGATAAATTTAAAATTTTTAGTTGGAGTTTCAATATCAAACTCAAAAATTAATAGAATGAACATATAGAAAAGTAGAAGGATATAGTAGACCTGAAAAGCACCATGAACCAATCCAACATAATTAAGATTTATTCAATTTTCACACAACAGTAGGATACAAATTTTCTTCAAGTTCCCATAGACTATAAACTAGGAGAAACTGGAGCATATCCAGGGACATAAAACAAGGTGCAAAAATATCATGATCTAAAGGTATTGAAATTATACAGAGTCTGCTTTCTTATCACTGTGGGATTATATTAGAAATCAATATCAACAGATATTTGAAAATAACTCATATTTTCACGTGAAATGTAACCTTTACCAAGAAAAATCTTTGATTTAGTCATTGCAAGTCTCAATAAAGTTAGAAGACTGAAAAAACACAGAGGGTGCTTACAGAGAAGAAAGCATTTAAATGAGAAATTAATATCAAAATGAGAAATTCATATCAAAGACACTTTAAAAACCTCATGCCCACTTTTAAATGATGTGTTTATCTAAGAAGACATGAAAGAAAGTGAAAAGTGAAAGTGGCTCGGTCAGGTTTGACTTTTTGTGACTGCATGGACTATACAGTTCATCGAATTCTCCAGGCCAGAATATTGAATTGGGTAGCCTTTCCCTTCTCCAGGAGATCTTCCCAACCCAGGGTTTGAACCAGGTCTCCAGTATTGCAGGTGGATTCTTTACCAGCTAAGCCACAAGGGAAGCCCAAGAATACTGGAGTGCGTAGCCTATGCCTTCTCCAGGGGATCTTCCCGACCCAGGAATTGAACCAGGATCTCCTGCATTGCAGGTGGATTCTTTACAAATTGAACTATCAGGGAAGCCCTCTAAGAAGCCATAGGAAGGAAAATTATAAAATATTTGTAACGGAATAAAAATGAATTGAAAATTTACCAGAATTTGTTGCATGCAGCTGAAGCTGCTCAATGCAACCAAATCTTAGTCTGTTTCATGTGTTGAAATATTTTTTCCCCAGTCTATTATTTGTTTATGGTATGGTGATTTAAATGTAAATGTCCTGATATGGAAAGAGCTTCAGGAGTATTTTCAAATTAAAAAAAAAGCAAGACGTAAGAAAAGCTATATAGTATAGTTGCATTTTGGTAAACAACTATTATGCATAATATATGTAGTATGTATACTGAACAGAATGTCCACTAGAATGTAAGTTTCTTGAGGTCAGGGGAATTCTTTTATTCATTGTTGTATCTCATTGCCTGTAACAGTATGTAGAATATAATTAGCAGTGGGGGTCAATATAACTTGCTAAATGACTGAATTAATAATCTATGATAAGCCGCATTTATGTAAAATAACTATATAGGTACAAGTTAAATGGAGGAGGTTGCATGCATAGCTATGTATATTCATTTACATATTTAACCGCATAAAACAATGTTTGGGAGAATATATACTAAACTGTTAAAGTGGTTGTCTATAGGGAAGGAACAGAATTGGGTGGAAGGTAAGTGAAAATAGACATTTACTGTTACTTCTGAAATTGGATATTCATATCATGTATTATTAATAAAAATATATCATGAAGAATTTAATTATTATCTCAATTCTGATCAAAGATCTTTAAATTTGAAGATTTCATGTTCTATATCTATTCAAGAAGATTAGAGATACCAAGGGAACATTTTATGCAGAGATGGGCACAATAAAGGACAAACAATATGGACCTAACAGAAGCAGAAGATATCAAGAAGAGGTGGCAAGAATACATGGACGAATTATATGTAAAAGATCTTAATGATCCAGATAACCACAATGGTGTGATCACTCACCTAGAGCCAGACATCTTGGAATGTGAAGTCAAGTGGGCCTTAGGAAGCATCACTATGAACAAAGCTAGTGGAGGTGATGGAATTCCTGAGTTATTTCAAATCCTAAAAGATGATGCTGTAAAAGTGCAGCACTCAGTATGCCAGCAAATTTGGAAGACTCAGCAGTGGCCACAGGACTGGAAAGGGCAGTTTTCATTCCAATCCCAAAGAAAGGTAATGCCAAAGAATGTTCAGACTACAGCACAATTGCAGTTATCTCACATGTTAGCAAAATAATGCTCAAAATTCTCCAAGCCAGGCTTCAACAGTACCTGAACCATAAACTTCCAGATGTTTAAGCTGGATTTAGAAAAGGCAGAGGAACCAGAGATCAAATTGACAGCATCTGTTGGATCATAGGAAAAGCAAGAGAATTCCAGAAAAACATTTACTTTTGCTTCACTGACTATGCTAAAGCCTTTGACTGCGTGGATCACAATAAACTGTGGAAAATTCTTAAACAGATGGGAATTCCAGATTACCTTACCTGCCTCCTGAGAAATCTGTATGCAGGTCAAGAAGCAACAGTTGTACATCAAGGCTGTATATTGTGACCCTGCTTATTTAACTTATATGCAGAGTACACTATGTGAAATTCTGGGCTAGATGAAGCACAAGCTGGAATAAAGATTACCAGGAGAAATATCAATAACTTTAGTTATGCAGATGATGCCACCCTTATGGCAGAAAGTGAAGAGGAAGTTTGCTTTGGGAGTTGGTGATGGACAGGGAGGCCTGGCATACTGCAGTCCATGGGGTCGCAAATAGTTGGACGTGACTGAGCAACGGAACCGAACTGAACATAGTCAAAGGCTTTGACGTAATCAATAAAGCAGAAGTAGACGTTTTTCTCAGAGAAGGCAATGGCACCCCACTCCAGTGCTCTTGCCTGGAAAATCCCATGGATGGAGGAGCCTGGTAGGCTGCAGTCCATGGGGTTGCTGAGTCGGACATGACTGAGCAACTTCACTTTCACTTTTCACTTTCATGCATTGGAGAAGGAAATGGCAACCCACTCCAGTGTTCTTGCCTGGACAATCCCAGGGACAGTGGAGCCTGGTGGGCTGCTGTCTATGGGGTTGCACAGAGTTGGACACGACTGAAGCGACTTAGCAGCAGTAGCAGCAGATGTTTTTCTGGGATTTTCTTGCTTTTTCTGTGATCCAATGTATGTTGGCAATTTGGTCTCTAGTTCCTCTGCCTTTTCATGCTAAGGAAGCCAAGTGTGCTGCATTTTATGGGGTCACAAAGCACTGGACATTACTGAGCGATAGAAAAACAAATGTCCTATGTGATTAAGCACTATTTTTGCCAGAGAGATTTTAAATGGACACTTAAAAGTGTCCTTTAAAATTAAAGAAGAGGCAATTCTTAAAAAGAAGTGTGAGCCAGACTTGCTATATAACAGAAATAAAATACCAGTGCATGGTGAATAGGAACATAAATATTTTTTCCTATCATCAGGCTAAGGACAAGATTCAGATGGTAGTCTCATAGTGGGTAGATCAATGGGCTCATAGCAAGAATTGTTGAGGAGACAGTTAAAGTTACTTAGTAAGGGAACCAACAATCTGATATCCAGGGATGAAACTGAATCAGGAACCAAACAAGAGAAAGATGCAATGGAACGATTTATGAGTCATGAGGCAACTGTAATGGTTTTTGTTTGCCGGATTTTATTGCCCTGTAGTACCTGTGGCAGTTGTCATATTTGGGACTATTATGAAGGCTCCAAGTGTCTCCAGTTAGGCAAAACCTACACTTTTGAGGTAGCTTCACGATCGATATTTCAAAGAGGAATGCATTATGTTAAGATTTAATTTCATTCAGCAAGAATTTATAGAATGCGTACAGCACACAAAGATCTGGAGTAGGCTCTGTCAGGAACACAGAGGCAAATTAAGCATGTCCCCTTTTCTCTAATAGCAGAATCTTGGAGGTGAATGAAAATATGAACATAAGTTGCCATGAAAGGATTAAAGTGATGAGGATACAGCGTTACTAAGTAGAGAAGTAACACAGTACCAGTGGGAAAGAAAGAGAATAAATGTGAAAGGAACTGAAGAGAGAGAATGGGATGAGCACAGCAACCGAGTGAATGCAGTAACTGTAAGACAACTGCCAAGACTCTATTGGATTCATTGAACATCCCGGGTCACGCTCTTGAGAGAGTGACTTTATCGGGACTTGCCTAGTTCTCAGGATTTCCTGGACTACAGAGGGTAAAGATAAGACTGTCTACAGCCTCTATGGGCAACGAAGGAGCCATTTAAGACTACCACGTGAGGATAACTTATATTTTACTTGTTTGTCTCACTGACTAGTCTGTAAGTTTCTCTGCAAAAGGATTCAATAATTATTCCTACATTCTTAGTGTCTTACACAGTGCCTGGTATATAGTAGCCACTCAATTATTTTTTGAACATAAAAGCAAGAGTTGTTCATTACAAAGAGATAACATGAACAATAGATACTTAAGAAATCAAGAAGAGATGGAAAGAAAACATGGAAGAACTGTATAAAAAAATCTTAATAACCAGATTACTACAATGGTGTAGTTAGGCACCCTGAACCAGATATCCTGGAATGTGAAGTCAAGTGGGCCTTAAGAAGCACTGCTGTTAATAATGCTAATGGATGCGATCAAATTCCAGAAGAACTATTCAGATTCCTAAAGGATGATGCCATCAAAGTTTTGCATTCATTATGTCAGCAAATCTGGAAGACCCAGCAGTGGGCACAGGACTGGAAAAGATCCATCATCATCCTAATTCCCAGGAAGGGTAGTACCAAACAATGTGCTAACCATCGGACAATTGCACTCATCTCCCATGCTAGTAAGGTCATGTTTAAAATCTTGCATGCTAGGCTTCAGCAATATGTGAACCAAGAATTTCAGGATGTCCAAGCTGGGTTTAGAAAAGGAAGAGGAACTAGAGATCAAATTGCCAACATTTGCTGAATTACAGAGAAAGCAAGGGAATTTCAGAAAAACATCTATCTCTCTTTCACTGACTACGCTAAAGCCTTTGACTGTGTGAATCATGACAAACTGTGGAAATCTCTTAGAGTGATGGGAATACTAGACTGTCTTACCTGTCTTCTGAGAAACCTGTATGTGGGTGAAGAAGCAACGGTTAGAACAACATATGGGACAACCAATTAGTTCAAGATCGAGAAAGGAATATGACAGGGCTGTTTGCTGTCACCCTGTTTAACCTATACGTTGAGCACATCATGAGAAGTGCTGGGCTGGATCAGTTACAAGTTTGAATTAAGATAAGCAGGAGAAACATCAACAACCTCAGATATGTGAATGATAATACTCTAATGGCAGAAAGTGAAGAGGAACTAAAGAACCTCTTAATGAGGGTGATGGAGAAGAGTGAAAACGGTCGACTTAAGACTACATATTAAAAAAATGAAGATCATGGCATCTAGCCCCATTACTGCATGAAAAATAGAAGGGGAAAAGGTGGAAGTAATGACAGATTTCCTCTTCTTGGGCTCCAAAATCACTGCGGATGGAGACTGCAGGCATGAAATCAGAATATGATTGTTTCTTGGCAGGGAAGTGATGACAAACCTAGACAGTGTGTTGAAAAGCAGAGAGATTACACTGCCAACAAAAGTTTGTGTAGTCAAAACTATGGTCTTCCCAATGGTCATGTACAGTTTTGCAAACTGGACTGTAAAGAAGGCAGAACCCTAAAGAATTGATGCCTTTGAACTGTGGCGCTGGAGAAGACTCCTGAAAGCCCTTTGGACAGCAAGGAAATCAAACCAGTCAATCTTACGGGAGATCAATCCTGAATCGACTGGAAGGAACTATGCTAAAGCTGAAGCTCCAGTATTTTGGTCATCTGATGCGAACAGCCAGCTCATTGGAAAAGTCCCTGATGCTGGGAAAAATTGAGGACAGAAGAAGAGGGCATCAGAGGATGAGATGATTGGATGGCATCACCGATGCAATGAACATGAATTTGGGCAAACTTCAGGAGATGGTGAGGGACAGGGAGGCCTGGTGTGCTATAGTCCATGGGGTCGCAAAGACCTGGACATGAGTGGGCAACTGAACAACAATAACAACGTGAGCAAAAAGTAAGGACTCAAGCTTCTTTCATTTATCTAGTAGGACTGAGTCCCTGACTATTGTGATATTCATTATACAGAAGGCAGATACATAAATTCAGCCCTAATACTTGTGTTACCTAGATCCATTGTATTTGTTGATTTATGTAAAATGACTGCCTCTGTGTAACCAGAAAAGGAGATCTTTCCAATGTCAAAACTTATGCTAATTTTTCTGGGGATATAGACATGGTACCTCCTCTCAGACAGTCTGGTGAGAGTTCATCAGGTGTACTAGATGGGTGCAGAAGAAAATTACAACTCAAGAAGGGCAAGTAGTTTTGCTACCAGCATACTCATGTGTATTATTTAGGATGGTCTAGTAATGTGGCAACAACAACCTCCTCACCTCAGTTGTTCCCAAGGACAGTTTTTTGCTCACACCACATGTCCATTTTGGACTGCCTTGTAGCTTGCCTGTACATTGTCTTCACTCAGGGACCCAGCTAAATAGATCATCTTTTCTACCTAGAGCATTGCTGGTCATTGTGGCAGAGGCATACACTGGCTCTTAACTTCTTCCTGGAAGTGACATTTCTCACTTCACACATTTCATCAGCCAAAGCAGGTCACATGGGCATGCCTGAGTTCAATAGGCTAAGTAAGTATAATCATCACACAGGGAAGGGAAGTCTTGATGAACAGAAATAACTTCAACCACATTATTTTTCTGTCCTCAATTTTCTAAACCCTGACTCCATGTATTAGAGGAGAATCTTGAGATTTTAAAACATTTCAGGAGAACAAGGAATAGGGTATAAGAATAAAGAAGCTGTTCTGAGAGAAAGTGGGACTGTGGGAGAAACTTCAAATAAATATGAGAGAGGATTTTTAATTTAGCCATATACCCAATAAAGTAGTTGGTAAGAATGACTGTGAAATCACAGAATTTTATTTGTCTGTGCAGATGATATTATCATGTGCTTGTCACGACTAGGCTATTACAGTAAAATTTTTAAAAGAAGAAAACTGAAAAGATTTTGATCTAATGTCATCTTTATTTCAGAAAAAAGATAAGAACACATTGTTAAGACTGACAAAGAATTAATTTCTAGTTGCACTGAGAGGAAAAAAATTAGCAGACTAACAAAATTATAACCTTAACATGATTAAACTCATTACTCTTGAAGTGTGGAGCAGATACTTTGTGTTGGTTTTTTAGTTTGTTTATAGAACTGGAAATGACTTTAGGATGTTAATATTTCATCAAATCAAAATTAATATCATTAGGTTAAATTTGTCTAAGATCTGTCTCTTATACACATCTAGATGTGTATAAGAGACAGACCCTATATGCATAC
Organism: Cephalophus harveyi; assembly: GCA_006410635.1. Lineage (NCBI taxonomy): Eukaryota > Metazoa > Chordata > Mammalia > Artiodactyla > Bovidae > Cephalophus > Cephalophus harveyi. The sequence goes on along the minus strand of SJYT01034147.1, from coordinate 277,504 downwards.
ATAGAGATTGACAGATGAACAGACAGGTAGGATAATAGATAAACAGACATAGAAATAATTTTATAAGAATGAAATCATACTATATCAACTATTAGAAATGCATTTAATTTTACTTTAACTTATTAGATTTTGAAATGCAGGAATTTTAAAGTTTTGATAAATGATTTTCTCAAGAGATATTATTCTCTTAAGATCCTAAGTTTGAAGATTTTGAAAACCATCAAAACATTAGCAACATTACTTTTAAAGACTGAAATGTACAGCTTATTATACAGAGTGAAGTAAGTCAGAAAGAGAAAAACATATATTGTATATTAAAGCATATATGGAATCTAGAAAAATAGTACTGATGAACCTATTTGCAGGGCAGGAAGAAGACACAGACAAGGAGAATGGACTGAGGGCATAGCGGGAAAAGGAGAAGGTGGGACAAATTGAGAGAGTAGCATTGAAATACATATAGTACCATATATAAAACAGATAGCTAGTGCAATGTTGCTCCATAACACAGGGAGCTCAACCCAGTGATCTGTGACAACCTAGAGGTTGTGGGAAGGATATGAGGGAGGCTAAAGAGGGAGGGGATATATGTATACTTAGGCTGATTCATGTTGTATGGCAGAAACCAACACAACTTTGTAAATCAATTATCTTCCCATTAAAAATATTTTACAAAAAGACTGAAATGTTTCCAGCATTGTGCAGTACCAACTGATTTCCTGCTATGAAGGATGAAGTCTTTAATAGTCTTGTTCTCCCTTTTACCTCTGTTTTATTCTGATTTTATTTAATTTTATTCTAATTTCAAACTTACTCCAATGTTGTAAGAATAGTGCAAGGCATTCCTGCATACTCTTTACCCAGATTTATCATTTTTTAAACGTATTTCCCCATGTTTATTAGTCTTTCTATTTTACCCATAGGCATATTATTTTTTCTAAGCTACACTTAATATATAGCCAAGTATATATTTCTGAAGAGCAAGGAAATTCTCCTATATAATCACAATGCAATTTTCAAAATTTTAACATTGACATAAAACTGCCTAGTTAGCAGCTCATAATCAAATTTTGTCAGTTGTCTCAATAAGATTTTTATAGATCTTTTTGTTTTTTAAAAATATTTATTTATTTGACTGCACCAAGTCTTAGTTGTGGGACACAGGATCTTTGATATTTTTTGAAGCACACGGGATCTATAGTGAACTCTTAGTTGTGGCATACAAACTCTTAGTTGCGGCATGTGGGACCTACCGCAAGATTCAACATAGGATAATGCATTACTTAACTATCATGTCTCTTTATCTCCTTTAATAAGAAGCAATTGTTCAGCCTTTCACTTTTCTTGATCTTGACATTTTTTAGGAGTTTAGGCTATTTCATAGAATGTCCCTCAATTTGGATTTGTCTAATGTTTCTTCTGCTGCTAAGTCGCTTCAGTCGTGTCCGACCCTGTGCGACCCCATAGACGGCAGCCCACCAGGCTCCGCCATCCCTAGGATTCTCCAGGCAAGAACACTGGAGTGGGTTGGCATTTCCTTCTCCAATGCATGAAAGTGAAAAGTGAAAGAAGTCGCTCAGTCATGTCCGATTCTTTGCAACCCCCTGGACTGCAGCCTACCAGGCTCCTCTGTCCATGGGATTTTCCAGACAAGAGTACTGGAGTGGGGTTCCATTGCCTTCTCCATGATTCAATTCAGGTCATGTATTTTTGGCAAGAATATCACTGAGGTGATATATCTTTTTCAGTGAAGGTATAAAATATCTGTTCCAACACTGGTGATATTAATTTTAACCATGTAATTTAAGTGGTGTTCACCAGATTTTCCTTCTCTAAGCTAATGCTTACGCTGTTTTAATTAACATGTATATAGAGAAGAGATATTCTATTTAATAGCTTAAGACTCATCAAAATTTTGCCCACTGGTTTTAGCCCATTGATGATTTTCTATCTCTATCATTCCTTCTGTATTTATTAGTTGTCTTTCTATTACAAAAAAGAATTTTACTTTAGCCATTGTTTACTTATTTTTTCATTTCAGTATGCATTTATGAATTGAATTGTCTCCTCCAAAAGACACAAAAGATACGTAAAAGATACGCTAAAGTTATGCTAAAGTCATACTCCCAGCACTTCTGAATATGCAGATGAATGTATAAGCTTGGGCCTTAATCCAATATGATAGGTGTCCTTATAAAAAGGGGACATATGAATACAGATACATGCAGAGGGAAGATAATATGAAGACATATGGAGAATGTCATGTGAAGATGGAGGATCAGAGCAATGCCTCTACAAACTAAGAAATGACAAAGACATGCTGGAAAAACCACCTGAGGATGTCCTAGAAAGAGGCAAAGAAAGATTTCCCTACAGATTTTAGAGGAAGCATAGCCCTGCATACACCTTGATTTTGGACTTCAAACCTCCAAACCTGTGAAACAACAAATTTCTGTTCTTTTAAGTCACCTAGTTCAAGAAACTTTGTTACAGCAGCCCCAGGAAACTAATATAACATGTGTGGATTTTTCTTTTATTCAAAAGTTATAATCAATTACCATTATTATTTATTTTGATGTACAAATTGCCCCAGATTTTGCCAGAGGGAGCCACTTCAAGCTGGCTCATGAAGCCTCTACATTTCCTTAGTTTTTGGCATAGTAGGTATTCATGGCTCATTTTATAATTCCCCTGTCCTAGCGCTCCCCCTCCTCCCAGTTCTACAGCTAGGAGATATTTCTCTTTCTTTTTGTCTGTCTCACTCCCTATCTTGGTCTCATCTCTGTCTATTTGTTTGTCTATTTTTCATCTATTATCTCCATAAGGTCAGTTTCAAGTACCTTGAATATACCCAGTACTTCAGGGTATATTCTTGTTTTCCTGCTTTCATATTTGTAACTCCTACAAGGAGAAATCTGGCTCTCATATTTTGAGTAATATATTTATTCATTTGCTCAAGTTCAGTTCAGTCGCTCAGTCATGTCCGACTCTTTGCGACCCCATGAATCACAGCACACCAGGCCTCCCAGTCCATCACCAACTCCCGGAGTTCACTCAGACTCACGTCCATCGAGTCAGTGATCCCATCCAGCCATCTCATCTTCAGTCATCCCCTTCTCCTCCTGCCCCTAATCCCTCCCAGGATCAGAGTCTTTTTCAATGAGTCAACTCTTCTCATGAGGTGGCCAAAGTACTGGAGTTTCAGCTTTAGCATCATTCCTTCCAAAGAAATCCCAGGGCTGATCTCCTTCAGAATGGACTGGTTGGATCTCCTTGCAGTCCAAGGGACTCTCAAGAGTCTTCTCCAAC
>SJYT01034147.1:245996-268014 GCA_006410635.1 Cephalophus harveyi | reverse complement strand
CGGAGAAGGCAATAGCAAGCCACTCCAGTACTCTTGCCTAGAAAATCCCATGGATGGAGGAGCCTGGTAGGCTGCAGTCCATGGGGTCGCTAGAAGTCGGATGCGACTGAGCGACTTCACTTTCACTTTTCGCTTTCACACAATGGAGAAGGAAATGGCAACCCACTCCAGTGTTCTTGCCTGGAGAATCCCAGGGACAGGGGAGCCTGTTGGGCTCCTGTCTATGGGGTCGCACAGAGTCGGACACGACTGAAGCGACTTAGCAGCAGCAGCAGCAGCAGAAGCATTTAGTTACTATAAACAATAAAGATAATAACATCTCAGTTATCTTTTGTGGAATCATTAATTAATGAATTAATTTTTTAGTGAAGATGAATAAACAGCAGGTTCTCTACCTGAGGCTTTCATAATATGGAAAGAATATTAGACTAAGAATATTAGACTAAATTAGGTATGGGTGAAGTGTAGTGAGTTTGAAGAGAGCAATACTACATTTTTTGGAGACTAATCTTAATAATGAGAATGAACATTTATGGAATGCCAACTAAGTAACCAATCCTGGAAAACCTGGCTTTAGAAGGTTTATCACCAAAGCTGATGGGAACTTGCCCTGCCTGCCTTCTGGGTAAAGGTTGTTCAACACTGTAGGTTCCATTAAGATTTAGGTCCCAGTTAGTGGAACAAGGAGTTTTCCTGAATATTTGTTCAAAATGGAGGTCTTCACCTTCATGTTTTTGAAAGAAAGATGAAAGATAAACTGACTACAAACTCTGCTTCTCTAATTTGTATACTCAAAGGGTCAATGTAGTCATATACTTTTCTTGGAAATGGGTAGGAATAAACTGTCAGATGAGGAATAGTATAGGAACGAGACTCTCTAAACTTCAGATATGTGAAGAATTTGTAGGTGATCATTTCAGCTGCAACAAGTGCGCACTGGTTTCCTGTTCTGGGCTACCTATCCCAGGGCACTGAGAAAAACCCTAGATGAGCTTAGTCCTTAGGGATCTGTGAAGAATGGAAAAAGGACCAGAAGAGGGACATGTGACTTACTGGCATTACAGTGACCAGTCTTGGTAACCCACACATCAATCCCAGATAACAGTATGATTTGTGAACAAACAAAAAAGAGAGCAATGGGTTCAACTAACTCATATCAAATAAGTTAAATTTTCTTTTCTGACAAGAATACTAGCATGGTAGGTTAGGAGACAGCACTAAACACAGCTTATCTTATTTCAGGATTGCATTTGGCTGCCTAGATTTTTTTAAAAACAAAATGGAGAAAAGATGTCAAGTAGGATGTCAGTATCAGGACATGTATTCATAAATGGTTGAGATAACTGAACCCTAAAGAGGACTAATTTATGTATCATTGATAATTTTGATGTACAGTTCTAGAGTCCTACCACATAGACCCTTGGACCCTTGTCCCTGTCAATAACTGACAAAAGTTTGTTTAGAATCTACTATGGACTAGGCACGGTGCTAAGTATTAGAATTAACAGTGGATTACACATGCCAGGCTCCATCCCTTTGTTCTTTCTGTAGTTATTTCTCCTCTGATCTCCAGTAGCATATTGGGCACCTAATGACCTGGGGAGTTCCTCTTTTGGTATCCTATTATACTGCCTTTCGCAGCCAAAGCAAAAACAATACCCAGTTGTGGATGTGACTATAGAAGCAAGATCCGATGCTGTAAAGGGCAATATTGCATAGGAACCTGGAATGTCAGGTCCGTGAATCAAGGCAAATTGGAAGTGGTCAAACAAGAGATGGCAAGAGTGAACATCGACATTCTAGGAATCAGCGAACTAAAATGGACTGGAATGGGTGAATTTAACTCAGATGACCATTATATCTACTACTGCAGGCAGGAATCCCTCAGAAGAAATGGAGTAGCCATCATGGTCAACAAAAGAGTCCGAAATGCAGTATCCGAAGAATTGATGCTTTTGAACTGTGGTGTTGGAGAAGACTCTTGAGAGTCCCTTGGACTGCAGGGAGATCCAACCAGTCCATTCTGAAGGAGATCAGCCCTGGGATTTCTTTGGAAGGAATGATGCTAAAGCTGAAACTCCAGTACTTTGGCCACCTCATGTGAAGAGTTGACTCATTGGAAAAGGCTCTGATGCTGGGAGGGATTAGGGGCAGGAGGAGAAGGGGACGACCGAGGATGAAATGGCTGGATGGCATCACTGACTCGATGGACGTGAGTCTGAGTGAACTCCGGGAGATGGTGATGAACAGGGAGGCCTGGCGTGCTGTGATTCATGGGGTCTCACAAAGTCGGACACAACTGAGCAACTGAACTGAACTGAACACATGCCAGGAACTGTACCCAACACTTTAAAATCTTATTTGATTTTCACAATAACCTTCATTAGATAGGTATTATTATTTCTATTTTGTAGAAAGATGGAAAACTTAATTGGCCTGACCAAGGTTAGCCACACAACTAAGTGGCATTGCTGAGATACAAACCTTGGTCTGTTGACTCCACTGCCTATCTTTTTTTTAAAAAATTAATCATTAGAACAAGAACATGAATCAATAGTCATGTGAAATGAATTGCAAAAGAGAGACTGATGTGGGAACATGCTTAATGACAGAATTAATATCCAAAAGAATTTTAATAGGCTAGAGCAAATTTAATCAGAGAACATTTAACAGAGATGCATATGAGATCCTGAGCTTGGTTCCAAATATCCAGCTGCACAGGGCAATGTGGCTTAGCAGCTGCATAAGCTCAACATGATTTAATTGTGTGACATAGTGGCCCTAAAAGTGAATGAAAATGCCACATTTGTATAAATCTAGTATTCCAAACAAGTAGATTATTCTGTTTTGTTAGGGAACCTAATAGTTCTAGACAGCACACCTTTGAAGGGACATAGGGTTAGTCAGGCTTGTGAAAGGACTCAGTATCATTTTTCTTTCACTCTTTTGACAAGTTCTTTTCTTCTTTATTGAAATACAGTTGATGTACAACATTAATAGTTTCAGCTAATATAATAGTTTCAGGTGTACTATATAGTGATTTGACATTTGCATATCTTATGAAAAGATCACTATGATAAGTGTAGAAACTATCTGTTCACATACACAGTCATTAAAATATTATTGTCCATATTCCTTGTGCTGTAATTACATCCTTGTGGCTAATTTATTTTATAACTGGAGGTTTGTACCTCTTAATACCCTTCACCTATTTTGAACATTGGGATGCATATATCTTTTTGAATTTTTGTTTTCTTTGGATAAATATCCAGAAGTGATATAGCAGTTCTAGGCTTCACAGGTGGCACTTGTGGTAAAGAACCTGCCTGCCATTGCAGGAGACAAGAGATGTGGGTTTGATCCCTGAGTTGGGAAGATCTCCTGGAGGAGGGCATGGCAGCCCACTCTAGTATTCTTGCCTGGAGAATCTCATGGACAGAGGAACCTGGCAGGCTATGGTCCATAGCGTTGCAAAGTAATGACTGAAGTGACTTAGCACACGCATGCATGGCAGTTCTATATTAATTGTTTGAGAGACCTTTGTACTGTTTTCCATAGTGGTTGCACCATTTTAATATCTCATCAATAGTGTGTGAATTTCCTGAAAAGTATTTTCTTTTTAGTTCTTACTATGTGCCAGACATTGTGTCAGGCACTGAGGAAATCGAAGTTTATAAAACAGTCCTCTTGTAGTTTACATTCTTACTGGAGAGAAAAACAAAAGCAAATGAATAAATGCTTTCCCCTCACAGCTGTGTGGTGAGCCCAATACTGCATATGCTCCAACAAACGAAGAGGTCCACAGCCAATCTTCTGTTGCACATACAAGAAATGTTATGGCCAGAGAAAAGAAATCTACCACACTTGTTGTGTGACACAAAATTTGGAGCATCTCAACAGCATCAGACTGCAATAAATCCTGTAAGGAAACAATGCAGTATAAAGGGATCAAGAATATGGTGGAGGCTGATTCAGATAATTTGGTAAGGGAAGTATCTTTGAGGTACTGTGATTCGATCAGAGACCTGGAATAACTAAGGGAGGGCATCATAAAGTGAAGAAATAAATTCCACAAAACCTTGACATGGGAGTTTGCTTCTTATGTTCTAGAAGGAACTCAATGAAGCCACTGTGCTATATTAGCAGACATAATGTAGGAGGAAAAGCAGGACGCTGGGCTGTCACAAAGGTAAGATGAATAAAGGATTGCAAGAAGGACAGAGGAAGAGGAATAAAGATGAGAGCAGAGAACTGATCGTTGGATTTGGGCACTTGAGTTTGTTGTTCCACATGAGAATTCATTGAAAGCACCTGAAGACATCTAGTCATGGAAAGAAAAGTCTTAGACCAGAGTAACTGTGGACCATCTAAAGAGCTCCTGAAATCAGATCTCTCAGGACATGGAAGCCTGAATCTGCATTTTTAGTATTAGGAGTTTTTTCTTGACCCTAAAGTTTGAAAAGTAGCTGACTTGGAATATTTACAAGGTTGTTCTGCATCTCCACCATGGGACTCATGAACAATGGGTAAAAGTAGACAAATTTTGCTATACATTGTGCTATACAAATGTTGGCCATCTTAAAGTTTGAGTTTATGACAGAAATAAGTTCTCTCCCACTGAAGCAGGGACTGGATAACTATTTTGGGGAGGGAGGTTATTTGGAGAGAATTTAAACATTGCATGGAATGGAAGAAGATTATACTAAGTAAAGTTCTAACCCTAAGTTTCCATTATTCTGAAATGCAAACAGCAAAACTGCTCCAAAGAGCCAGAGGAACACTGGCTCCAACTAGCCTTTTCTATGACTTATTTGACACTCAAAATGTAGGAAAAGACCTTTCTCTTTTGCTGATTCCTAGGATTAGAGTTGTCAAATGACCATAAAACAACACCTACTAATTAATCAAAAGAAGGGAATTAATATCTTACTGAATAATGGCAAAAGAAAAGACATCTTAATAATTGAGAAAGCATTGTATCAACATTAGCATATTCCCTTTATAACATATGAGGAAAATCCTGAAAGTCAGTTCCCTTCCTTTTATTGGATTTATTATTGTTATTGAATTAGGGCAAAAGTACAAAGTCCAGATATCTTGATATACTGAATCTATGAAGAGAATGAGATGCTCCAAATTTTGTGCCACACAATAAGTGTGGTAGATTCCTTTTCTCTGGCCATAACATTTCCTGTGTGTGCAACAGAGGATAGGCTGTGGACCTCCTCGTTTGTTGGAGCATATGCAGTATTGTTGAGCTCACCACACAGCTGTGGGGGGAAAACGTTGCTCACCCTAAGGTTATAACCCCCTTTCTCTAAATTACTGTTTACTGATGTGGGAGAAAAGGACTCCTGGCATTGCCCAATAATTACTCTTGGCACAGTTCAATAATTAATGAAGTGTTAAAAAGACACTGCTAAAGTTTGTGCATCTGCTATGGTGGGTGCGAAAGTACAAGAAATTCGCCTGCCTCGCCAAGTCAAAGACACACATGGCCTGGCCCAGCCTCCCAGGAGGGGACTCAGTTGGGAGTGAGCACAAGCAAATGAATTAGTGAAGGAGAGAAAGGGACTTACTATCAAGCTGTTTTTACCTTACTGAGAATAGAGAAGCCCAAGGTGGTAGAGAATTTCTCAGACTTTCTTCCCCTGTGATTTATAGGTCGGTCCTTTAACTTGTGAAAAGAAATTTGTATGCAGAAACAACCACTCTCCTCTGTATCGGTTATAATATAATAGTTTTTAAATCAACAATTTAAAATAATTTGATGATGATAATGCAACAAGGACAAGTAATTACTGCCACTAGTGTGATATTTGTCTCCCAAAGTTTTCAGAAGTTGCAGACTCGCTTTAGTCTAATGAATAAGATATCAAGAGTGCTTTTTTGGCTGCAAAATTAACAAAAGAAGGAATAAATATTATTTTTCCCTCAAAGGACCTAGTTTGGAAAAAGCCCAAGGATTAACTCTTTGTGCCTCAGTCTGATTTCACAGTGTGTCACCTCTTACACTTGTCCTCATCAATCACTGACACAGGACCAGGCCTCCGACAGGCCTCCGGGCTTTCCCAGGAATCCCCGCTGCTTGGCTGGAAAGTCAGGTCCAGGCCAAGGATTTCTGAAACACAGCTCAGGTACAAGCTGACTCTAGCTTCAGGGCAATTTCTCTAAGTAGAACATCTTTGCTAATAATATATGGAACAGAAAAGAATGTTAGGAGAATGAATTAGTGTCTTTTCATTCTCCCTCTTCTCTGTTCTCTCCCATTCCCAAGTTATTTAAATTCTAGTTCAGACCCAAAGGAATACATTTGACGAGTTCTGTTTTATTGACTCTAGTTTTGTTGATGATTAATTGAATATTATTTTCTCTTTTCCTTTTTTTTTTCAGTGTTGTGTATATACATTTCTTAATGGTCACAGTTTCTCTAGGTGTCAGCTAAGGGGGAGTGTAGGGCAAGCAGTAAACCTTAAGGAACTAAGGTACAGGCTGTCCTATTTTTTCCCCTCCTCTTTAATATGAAAGTGGTTACAGGCACATTTTTTAGAACCTCTCAGCAGGAATTGCAAAGTTTTCCTGGTCATCACCTAGCAACAAAACCCAGCAAAACATTCGCAAAGCAGTTTTTGCAATGCAGCCATCACTGACTGGCAGAACTGACTCGTGGAAGGCTGAATTTGTAATGGAGGGGAATTGAATGCTTTCCTCTTTATTCAAGTAGAATGCTGAGATGTGCAGTCTGGATTCTGTTTGAACCAAATTAATGTACATTAAAGAATAAACCATAATGCCCATTGTGAACAGGAGATCGGAAGGATTCAACAGAATTTGATGATGAGCCAGTTCTTATTGAAACTATTTAAATTGAACTTTTAAAATAGTTGTTTTAAATAAAGCAATCTGAGATTGATATAGCTATTCCTTTATTAGATAAAATATTCTGAGGACCTTTGAGTAGTATAAGAAACCTTAAGTCTCTTGGATAATAAGTTCAGAACTCAACTGAAGATTTCTTAGCCTCGTCTCTGAAAATAATGATAAAAATCCCCCTTCAGAAGGAGAGGAAATCTTCTTTGTCTGGCTTTGACTTCTATTCAGAGTTAGCAGCCAGACATAATACCTATTATCATTAAGAAAATATGCTACTCTGGAACTTGGCTATAATACCCATTTGAAGGTCCATGCTGTGGGTCTTTTTCATTAGAAGTATAAGAACCTTACAACAAGATCCTTTTGCTTTGTCATGTACTTTAGAACCAAAATATTGGATGCAAACACATTTTATTTCAATTGCTATATTCTGTAGTAGCTATATGCGGAAATTCAAATCTATCAAGTCAACGATCTGATTTTTACTACTCAGATAGGGCTTGAGGGCTTCATTGGTAGCGCAGCTGGTAAAGGAATCTGCTTTCAATGCGGGAAACCCTGGTTCAACTCCTGGGTCTGGAAGATCTCCTGGAGATGGGATAGGCTACCCACTCCAATACTTGGGCTTCCCTAGTGGCTCAGTCAGTAAAGAATCCGCCTGCAATAAGGGAGACCTGGGTTCAATCCCTGGGTTGGGAAGATCCCTTGGAGGAGAGGGCATGGCTACCCACTCCAGTATTATTGCCTGGAGAAACCCCATGGACAAAGGAGCCTGGTGGGCTACACTTCATGGGGTCGCAAAGAGTCAGACACAACTGAGCGGCTAAACACACACACGTACACACACACACACACACATACACACACACAGGGCCTTCTAAATGCACATCTCTATTGATAACAGAGGAGGATTTTTAGCTCAGTATTTCAGGCAGACAGCAAAGGGATTTGTTGAATGTGACAGAATCCTCACTTTACTCTACAAAGTTTATTCCACAAACATACAATATGTGATGGAGGATACAGAGTATATTCTCATATCAGGCTTCAGCTTTTTATTACTGAGGAACTAGTGAGATTAGTAATTTGTGGGGAAACTGATCCCATTTAGATTCTATTCTTTGTATCCACTAGTCTGGTTATTGTCTAAGGTACTAACCCAGCTTTCTGTCCACTATTGCTAATGACAGAATTGTTACTAATATATACATTTGGCCATATCCTTGCACAAAATGGAGTTGTTAAGTACTGAGTTCTTTCTAGTTGATTTGTGTAAAAGGCTTTGCTTTCCCCCATTATGGTCTGTGAAATATTGGCTGTCTGCTTTATTTGTCCATCTCTCTTTAGGCTGAACACTCTTTGACAATTTTCTCTCTTGTCACAATCAGCCCTTCCGTGGCTATGGGAGCAATCCTTGTTACACAAAGCAAAGTATGGTCTGAAGATTAGTGCATCAATACCTGGGGACTTCTTATATATATATAGATATATACAGAATCTCAGGCTCTACCTAAGAACTACTGAATTAGAACCTGCATTTTAAGAAGTCGCCCAGATGATTCACACACACACTGAAGTTTGAGGAAGATTGCAATCTTTTTGATTCAATGATTTGCTTCCTGTCAGGAGTACTAGCTGAAAATAGATCTTCCTTTCAATATTGCCTCTAAAACAGCATTAAACACTCCATATTCTCAATAGTACTGAGGTAAAATTAGAGGCTGAGCCATACGAGGAGTAACAAAGAAATGTGAACAAAGATGTAGAGACTGTCCACATGCTAACTGGCATATATAGCATAAACCAATGGTTCCACATGACCCAGAAGACAATCAGATAGTTTTCTTTACTCTGTATGTCTTGCTGTTACCCATTTTAGGGAAAATTCTACATTTTGTCTCACATTGTAGTTATTTTTCATGGTAGTTATATGACAATTCTCCTTCCAGATGAAAAATTTCTTGAGGCAGTGTATGTTTATATGCTTAAACATAATTACACATACTTACCCCCTTCACATCCCTAGCCCAAGAGCTCAACAAATGATGGCTGCATTAAATTGGTAACATTTCCAGTAGATACAGTATGTTTAAATGGGTTACAACGCTGCTCTTTCCAGGGAAAATGCATAGGAGCTCAATAATGGCCTAACATGAAACGCTGAGAAGAAAGTGTGCCTTAGTGACTCTAGGCATTTGGATCACATTACAGGTGGCACAGTCTGGTTGAAATTAATCCAGTCAAGTACCAAAAAGCCCAGGTCTTCAAGTCAGTTATGAAAGATAGCATAATTTAGAGGCGTTGTTTTTATTTGGGGCCTACATGTTCATCCAAAATGATTGCAAAGAATGAAGAACCTCTAAGAGTGGAGGAAATATTACCTTAAGGGTTTTATGAATTTATTAATCCTTCTGTTAAGAGGTGAGAAAAACCAGAATTGTAGTCCAGGAGTATGAGGGGAAGGGGTCTGCCACACATGGATAAGACTAACACTTGTAAAATAATTTTATTTGCATTGAACATTGAAGAATGTATTATGCTTCTTTCAATATTAGTTACCACAAATGTGTAGATCTTTCAGTAGACTTGTTGAGTGTAGAAAACTTCTAAAATTTAATACAATTCATTTTCCAATTCCTGATTTATCCGATAGATTATACAGATGAAGTGCTAACATTTCAGGAGTATGCTGCTGCTGAGTCACTTCAGTCGTGTCCAACTCTGTGTGACCCTACAGATGGCAGCCTACCAGGCTCCCCTGTCCCTGGGATTCTCCAGGCAAGAACACTGGAGTGGGTCGCCATTTCCTTCTCCAATACATGAAAGTGAAGAGTGAAAGTGAAGTTGCTCAGTCGTGTCCGACTCTTCGCGACCCCATGGACTGCAGCCTACCAGGCTCCTCTGTCCACGGGATTTTCCAGGCAAGAGTACTGGAGTGGGGTGCCATTGCTTTCTCCTTTAGGAGTATAGAATGGCTTACTTATATTTCTACAAAGTTTTACAAAGTCTGTGAGGGGCAATACAACTCAGTCATGGTGCTCTCACATCTAGGTTTATATGATATATTAGCAGTTTGAATTGGTAGTGGAAAAATTAGAAATGAAAATTTTGTCATGTACATGTTAGGAACCCATATTGGGAGAAAGAAACTAAGTATAAACAAGCAGTTTGGCCTCACTTCCAGATAAAAACCAAGAGGTAAGATAACAATTAGAGGCTTCTATCCATGGGGTCGCTAGGAGTCGGTAGCGAGTGAGCGACTTCACTTTCACTTTTCGCTTTCACACAATGGAGAAGGAAATGGCAACCCACTCCAGTGTTCTTGCCTGGAGAATCCCAGGGACGGGGGAGCCTGTTGGGCTGCCGTCTATGGGGTCGCACAGAGTCGGACACGACTGAAGCGACTTAGCAGTAGCAGTAGCAGTAGTATGAATGGTTGTATACTCACCCTAAAAACTGAGATGACCAGATGAGAATTTTTATCCTGGTTTCATAAGTGTAAGTTTCTTTTATAGGAAGAGTTGTAGTTACAAAAAGGAGTAGTTAGTAACATGTTAAAAAGCTGCAGTAGTTTCAGCAGCACAAAATTTCACTTATAGCTAAAGGCAAATTTGTGACTTAATTAGTAATTCTGACACAGGTAAAGGGAAGACAGCTGCTTTTTAGGCATTTCATGCCTCGTTGGTCCCCGGTAACCAGATGGTCTGTTGTTGTTGATGGATGAACCAGAGAAGTTGTGGGAGTGGATCCACCCCCTATCCTAACTCCTTGAAATAACAAACTTGGATTACGAATTTCACAAGGAGTAGGCTTTCTTTTGTGGTCACCCGGCCAGGGTGCAATGGGAAAAAGTGCTGGAGCTGAACCAATAACAGCCTTCCACCTTCCTCACAGCTTGTCTGGGGAGATCCTGAAGTTTGTAGGTAAATTAGCTGTTGAACATACTAGCTTTATTCTGTTTAGAAAAGAGTCCCAATTACAGAATTATTCAATATTACACATATTTTTTAAAATTAAAAGAAATCCCATCATTTGTCTAGCATTTTGAAGTTTTCCACTTGCTTTTTCATCTATTATTTACCAAACCATCATAATAACTTTGTGGAGAAAGGCAGGACTGGGATTGTTACTTCTATCTGTTAGATTAAGAAACTGAGGTTCAGAAAGGTGGATTTCGTTCATCAAAGTCTGAAAAGCTAATTACAAACCTAGAACTGAAATCTGGTCTTTAGATTCCCATAATGGCAACAAATAGGTGAAATGATGATCAATCTCACTAGTAATCAGGGAAATACAAATTAATGTATCAAATTTTTATTATCAATTTGGTAAAAAGTATATTAATATTAATTGTTGGCAAATATATACTGGTATTAATGCAAATAGATGTAGCTTAGAAAATATTCATACTCTCTAACATAACAATTATACTTCTAGTAATCTATCCTATAGAAAAACACATTTGCACATAAAGATGTATGTACAGTGATGCTGGTTGTTTACATTATTAAAAAACTGCAAACAACTTTAAAACCCCTAATTTGGGGATCACTTCAAGGAAAATAGATGGGGAAACAATGGAAACAGTGAGAGACCTTATTTTCTTGGGATTCAAAATCATTGCAGATGGTGACTATAGCCACGAAATTAAAAGATGCTTGCTCCTTGGAAGAAAAACTATGACAAACCTACACAGTATGTTAAAAAACAGAGACATTACTTTGCCAATAAAGGTCCATCTAGTCAAAGCTATGTTTTTTTTTTTTCCAGTAGTCATGTAGTGTATATATGTTGATCCCAGAATCCTAATTTATCCCTCATAATTTATATATAGTACTAATATATACACTACTATATATCCTGGAGGAGGAAATGGCAACCCACTCCAGTATTCTTTCCTGCAAAATCCAATGGACAGAGGAGCCTGGTGGGCTACAGTTCATGGGGTCACAAAGAGTTGAACATGATTGAGGACAAATGCATGCACTAAATATAAAGCAGATAAACAACAAAGATTCATATATAGATGTATATATGCACAGGTATGTCTAAATCACTTTGCTGTACATCTGAAAATTAACTTAAAAAATTGGCTGAAGAAGAAGAAATGCATCAATTATAAAACTGAAAAATGAATGTATTGAACAACATGGGGAAGACAGTTAATGTTTTATGATAACTATAAATGAAGTGTAACCTTTAAAAATTGTGAACTACTATATTATTAACTTGTATTAATAACATATAATAATTGCATAGCAACTATTTGTTGTTGCTCAGTTGCTCAGTCATGTCCAACTCTTTGCAGCCCCATGGACTGCAGCACGTCAGGCTTCCCTGTCCTTCACCATCTCCCAGAGCTTGCTCAAACTCATGTCCATTGAGTAGGTGATGCCATCCAACCATTTCATCCTCTGTTGTCCCCTTCTCCTGTTGCCTTCAATCTATCTGAACATCAGGGACTTTTTGAATGAGTTGGCTTTTCGTAACAGGTGCCCAAAGTATTGGAGCTTCAGCTTCAGCATCATTCCTTCCAAGGAATATTCAAGGTTGATTTCCTTTAGGATGACTGGTTTGATCTCCTTGTCATCCAAGGGACTCTTAAGCACCATCTCCAACACCTCAGTTCAATAGCATTATTTCTTTGGTGTTCAGCCTTCTTTATGGTCCAATTCTCACACCCATACATAACTACTAGTAAAACCATAGCTTTGATTATACGGAGCTTTGTCGGCAAAGTAATGTCTCTGCTTTATAATATGCTGTATAGGTTGGTACTAGCTTTTCTTCCAAAGAGCAAGCATCTTTTAATTTCATGGCTGCAGTCACGAAATCCAAAAATCATCTGCAGTGATTTTTGGAGTCCAAGAAAATAAAGTCATAGCAACTATACTTCAGTTAAAAATATATATAAAGAATACATTATTTTCCAAGGACTAATCTTTATGAGATCTTTTTTTCTATTTTGATTATCCTATGGAACCCATGGGATGGTAAATTTTATAAATGTTTTATAATACTTAAAAAATAGACTAACCTAGAAAACTTTCTGATCAAGAAAATTAAAAGGTTGAGGTACAAATTGAAATAATCCTGAAGTCAAAAGAAATACAATTACAGAGATTAAAAAAAAAATTTGTCCTAATACAAATAGCTTTAAATCAATAATTGAAATTTTAAATGAAGTGAATGAGTTTTTAGAAAAACATTATCAGAATTGATTCAAGTATAAATGGAAAACTAAGTAATTCACTAACTCTTAAAGACTTAAATAGATAATAATCTTCAGTGCTCAACCTTCCCATGTGCACTAATCCAAAATTCACTAGGCTCTGATAATTTTCCTAAAGCTTCGTTATTCAAAGAGAAGATCTGATTAGCCATTATACCACCCCAGAGATT
Organism: Cephalophus harveyi; assembly: GCA_006410635.1. NCBI lineage: Eukaryota > Metazoa > Chordata > Mammalia > Artiodactyla > Bovidae > Cephalophus > Cephalophus harveyi. The sequence continues at coordinate 254,739 of SJYT01034147.1, read as the reverse complement.
TCTGTTTTATGATGGGTGAACAATGTACATTAAAAAAAATATGTGACTGGAGGTGAAAATTTAGGCGCTCCTACCCTTTCAACACCAAATTCCCAGGCCTCCTGAATTTCCTAGTTCCATGCTTTCTACCCCAATTCTTTGCCAAAATCTTCTGTAAAGTCCTCTAAAACACATTCCATTGTAAATGGTTGTTATTAATAGTAACCACTGAGTAGCTGGGATGATCCTTAAATGACAAAATGTTAAGCATCAACTTAAAAGGGAATAGAGGGCTTTCTCTAGATGCCAGTAATCAGTATTGATTTCCTCTTCAATGTGAGAATCAGGTGGTTAACAAAAAATAAAATCAGAGGTTAAAAACATTAACCACGTGTCCATTTATTAGGCATTTTTTTCTAATCACTGAAAAATGATTAGCATATTAATTTCCAGAATTAAGCATTAGGCTTTAAAGTACTTGGAAATATGCAGGAAAATCCATTTTGGAATCAATATGCCAATCTCCACTTTTCTTCTAAAAGGTGAAGGTGAAGTCGCTCAGTCGTGTCCGACTCTTTGCGATCCCGTGGACTGTAACCTACTAGGATTCTCCGTCCGTGGGATTCTCCAGGCAAGAATACTGGAGTGGATTGCCATTTCCTTCTCCAGGGGATCTTCCCGACCCAGGGATCGAACCCGGGTTTCCCGCACTGGAGGCAGACGCTTTAACCTCTGAGCCACCAGGGAAGCCCTTCTTCTAAATAGTCACATCATTAAATGTGGATATTAAAGAAGCAACAGTTAGAACCGGACATGGAAAAACAGATTGGTTCCAAATTGGGAAAGGAGTACGTCAGGTTGTATATTGTCACCCTGCTTATTTAACTTATATGCAGAGTACATCATGCAAAATGCCAGGCTGGATGAAGCACAAGTTGGAATCAAGATTGCCAGAAGAAATATCAATAACCTCAGATACGCAGATGACATCACCCTTATGGCAGAAAGCGAAGAACTAAAGAGCCTCTTGATGAAAGTGAAAGAAGAGAGTGAAAATGTTGGCTTAAAACTCAACATTCAGAAAACTAAGATCATGGCATCCGGTCCCACCACTTCATGGCAAATAGATGGGGAAACAATGGAAACTGACAGACTTTATTTTTTTGGGCTCCAAAATCATGGAAGATAGTGACTGCATGCATGAAACTAAAAGATGCTTGGTCCTTAGAAGAAAAGTTATGATCAACCTAGACCGTATATTCGGAGAAGGCAATGGCACCCCACTCCAGTACTCCTGCCTGGAAACTCCCATGGACGGAGGAGCCTGGTAGGCTGCAGTCCATGGGGTTGCTGAGTCAGACAGGACTGAGCGACTTCACTTTCACTTTTCACTTTCATGCATTGGAGAAGGAAATGGCAACCCACTCCAGTGTTCTTGCCTGGAGAATCCCAGAGATGGCGGAGCCCAGTGGGCTGCCGTCTGTGGAGTCGCACAGAGTCGGACACAACTGAAGCGACTTAGCAGCAGCAGCAGCAGACCGTATATTAAGAAGCAGAGACATTACTTTGCCAGCAAAGGTCCGTCTAGTCAAAGCTATGGTTTTTCCAGTAGTCATGTATGGATGTGAGAGTTGAACTATAAAGAAAGTTAAGTGCTGAAGAATTAATGCTTTTGAATTGTGGTGTTGGAGAAGACTCCTGAGAGTCCCTTGGACTGCAAGGAGATCCAACCAGCCCATCCTAAAGGAGATCAGTCATGGGTGTTCATTGGAAGTACTGATGTTGAAGCTGAAATTCCAATACCTTGGCCACCTGATGCGAAGAACTGACTCCTTGGAAAAGACCCTGATGCTAGAAAAGATTAAAGGCAGGAGGAGAAGGGGACAACAGGGAATGAGATGGTTGGATGGCATCAATGGACATGAGTTTGAGCAAGCGCTGGGAGTTGGTTTTGAACAGGGAAGCCTGGCGTGCTGCAGTACATGGAGCTGCAAAGAGTCAGACATGACTGAGCGACTGAACTGAAAAATTACTCTAGCAGCGTGGATAGAGCATGTCTCCTGATTGCTTCATCCAATACTTTGGGTACATTATACAATGACGTAGTGTCATAGTGGTTTGGTATATGGTAAAATGGGATTAAGAAAACCATCATGAATATAATAAAGTTCTTAGGGATTATTAAAAAGAACGGAGACCCCCTTCTTTCCATATTTTCCTTGGTGAAAAATATTGATAACCTTCTGATTTCCAGTTCTACAAAAATGGGAAACATGGCATTGGAAAGCATAAAATCCATAATTTCTAGAGGTATACTCTACATTGTGTGTAGTCTGAGTGAAAGCAAAGAGTGTATATTGAATCATTTAAAAGAAACTTGAAATTACATACTTCAAGCACATCTTTCAATGGTCTACTTCTGTCATTACGGTATTAACAAAAGGCTCTATGGATGCTGGTAGTTGTATCTACCTACTTTCTTGGGAAGAAAAATCTAAAATGAAAAGAGTCAACAAAAGACTATAGGATGGAAGGTGATTGTTATGAAGGAAATGTCCTGGATTTTTTTTTTTTTAACCTGTTGCTATGGGGCCCAGAACCTAGCTTACACAAAATCTTTCCTGAATATATTGTTGCTAATTACCCTAATCACAAATAGGGAAGACATGCAAATCTCTTTTAGACATTATGTATAATCAGGGAGTATATAAGATCAAATTGAAAATTAAATACTGTTGACTGGATAAAATAAATAAAGCATATATTTCCTGATAATGGATATGCATGATGGAGGTAAAAATAAAATGAATAGGTCACCTAAAGTGGAATCAGATGAAAGAATACTTAGAGTTCATAAGAAGTTTTCCTTGCAAAAAGATCAAACAATAGTTGAAAGTATATTTAAAAGCTGCATTGTGGTAAAACTTCTATTCTAAAGTTCTTTGGCTATTTCATTTAAAAACACACATTAGCTGTTAGGTTAGCATCAGATATGGAAATGTCAAAATGACCATGGTCCCAGTAAGGATGAAAGGAAAAACAGGGACTTGTAAAAGCACATCATCATTAACTGTATTTGCACCTCTGGTTCATTGGCCTTGAGAATATAGGTCTTTTTCCTTTACCTTCATAGTCAGTTTCACCCTCTGGGAAAATGAACCCCTAATGTTTGACTAGGTGTGTCTGGGAGATTTTCTTTGAAGATAGTATGTTCCATGGTAATGAGGTCTTAATTGGATCTATCTCACTCATTCTCAGATCATCCTGGACATCTTTCAAAAAATAGATTTCCTTTTAAACAATAGTATCATAAAGTAACCACAACAAAAACAAACCTATAAAGCAAGATTTATTTTGCAAATTTTAGTAACTATGGTTTAATTTTTCAGAAATCATCTAATTTTTCTTTACTTCAAGGAGGCAAAGTAGGAAAATCAAACAACTTACAGTGATTTGAATACAGCAATAATTTGTTTCTCTCTGCTGCTTTATATAGATCTAAAAGGACAAGAAGTAAATATATATCTTGGATAAATTATGTTGGATTATATGTCATGCTCAAAAGACTTCTAGGTTTATTATGACAATATATTCAGGTTTGAAATTTTCTTCTCTTTGGGCTCCTCTCTCAACTCTGACCGTATGTTTGGTTTCTGGGGTGGGAAATTAACCTATGCTTCTCCTCTGAATACATCTTTAATATTTTGATTAATTTATTTGGCACAAGCTTCTTGATGGAAGTTCTGCATTTATCTAAAATTGTGTATTTTCAGTGATTTTAAAAAATGAACTATAGATACTGATACCTTGATGTACAATATGCATCTCTCATTCCCTCTTGTACTCTCTTACCCCTTCTATGTTGAGTTTGCTCTGTGACAACAGATGAATCAAGGTCATAACACCATCAAATCAATTTCTTCCCAGTTACCTTGTCACTTGCCTAGTATTTTTATTCACTGGAAGTGGGATAACAAATGCAAGATTTTAAAAAGGCATTTTAAAGTAGCAGTAATTTATTTACAAATCAGATTCTGGGTTCTTTTAAAATGTAAAACTCACCATCTGAAACACAGAGTGCATGACAGATATGTCACTTTCCTAAGTTGTGTTCTAAAAAACCTACACTTGTTTTAATTGGCCCTCCCTTCTTTGACTGATTTGAAGGTTGCTACACATACCCATGATGAAATGACATGACAAGAGCTTTGCTGTTGCTGCAAGTGTATGAAACAGATTATTCTAGGGAAATTTTTAAAGATAATGAACGAAAATAAGAAAAAGAAATGAAATAATATAGAAATAAAAACAATTTATTGAGCACCTACTTTGTACAAGATACTTAATAAACATTTTCCATTTAAATGACCTTATAAAGTATGTATTATTACCTTATTTCACAGCTCAAGAATCAGAGGCACAGAGAGGTTGAATAACACATGCAATAGTCTCCAACCTCTTTGGTACCAGGGACCCACTCTGTGGAAGACAATTTTTCCACGGGCCAGGAATGGGGGGGATGGTTTCAGGATGATTCAAGCACATTATATTTATTGTGCACTTTATTTCTAATCTAATGCTGCTGCCAATCTGACAGGAGTATCGGTTCATGGCCCAGAGGTTGGGCCATGACTGACTCTGGAGCTCAGACTTTTTCCATGTATCAGATAGGAAAGCAGTGACACATTTTGTTTTTATCAGTAGAAAAGTCGTGCGCATCAACCCATTCTCTTGTCACTGGCCCCTGCTTCTTCCAAATAAGTCAGCAAGGATAGGAATAACGATTTGAGTAGATCAGCCTGATTTTGAGGAATGGATTGCTGTGCCAGCACTCGCTATATGGTTTTTCCGGTAGTCATGTATAGATGTGAGAGCTGGACCACAAAGAAGGCTGAACACCAAAGAATTGATTGTTTTGAACTGTGGTGTTGGAGAAGACTCCTGAGAGTCCCTTGGAAGGCAAGGAGATCAAACCAGTCAGTCCTAAAGGAAATCAACCTTGAATGTTCGTTGGAAGGACTGATGCTGGAGCTAAAGCTATAATACTTTGGCTACTTGGTGTGAAGAACTGACTCACTGGAAAAGGCCCTGATGCTGGGAAAGATAGAAGGCAGGAGGATAAGGGGATGGCAGAAGATGAGATGGTTGGATGGCATCACTGACTCAGTGGACATGAGTTTGAGCAAGCTTCAGGAGATGGTGAAGGACAGGGAAGCCTGGTGTGCTGCAGTCCATGGGGTTGCAAAGAGTCAGACATGACTGAGCGACTGAACAACAAAAACAATAATGATGTTAATGATGTTAGCTTCATTTGTCAGTGTGTCTGTCCAGTTTTCCCGGCACCATTTATTGAAGAGACTGTCTTTTTCATTGTTATAGTCTTGCCTCCTTTGTCATAGATTAATTGACCATCAGTGCATGGGTTTATCTCTGGGCTTTCTAGAGTGTTTGACTGATCTGTATTTCTACTTTTGTGCCAGTACCGTGCTGTTTTTTCCCTACACTACATGGCATGCAAAAATCTTAGTTTCCCAACTAGGGACTGAAGCAGTGCCCTCTGTAGTGCAACAGTGTAGTCTTAATCACTGGACTGCCAGGGGAGTCTCATACTGTTTTGATGTAGCTTTGGAGTATAGTTTGAAGTCAGGGAAACTGATTCCTGCAGCTCTATTTTTCTTTCTCAAGATTTCTTTGGCTATTTGGGGTCTTTTGTATCTCCATATAAATTTTAAGATTTTTGGATCTAGTTCTGTGAAATAGGCCATTGGTAACTTGACAGAGATTGTATTAAATGTGTAGATGTCTTGCATAGTATAGTCATTTTAACAATATTGAGTCTCCAAATATAAGAACGTGGTATATGTTTCCAACTGTTTGTGTCATCTTTGATTTCCTTTATCAGTATCTTATAGTTTTAAAAGTATAGGTCTTTTGTCTCCTTAGATAGGATTATTTCTGGGTATTCTTTTTGATAAGATGGTAAATGGGATTGTTTCTTTACTTCTTTTTCTCATCTTTTGCTGTTAGTGTATAGAAATGCAAGAGATTTCGATGTATTAATTTTGTATCCTCCTACTTTACCAAATCCATTGATGATATCCAATAATTTTCTGGTAGCATCTTTAGGATTTTCTGTGTATAGTATCATATCATCTGTAAGCAGTGAGTTTTACTTTTTCTAATTTTGATTCCTTTTCTTTTTCTTCTCTGACTGCCATACCCAGGACTTCCAAAACTATGTTGAATAAAAGTGATGAGTTGACACTGTTGTCTTGTCCTTGATCTTAGAGAAAATCCTTTCAGTTTTTCACCATTGAGTATGATGTTAGCTGCAGGTCTGCCATGGTGGTGATGATGATTTAGCCACTAAATCATGTCTGACTCTTTGTGACCCCATGGACTGTAGCCCTAAAGGCTTCTTCTGTCCATGGGTTTTTCGAGGCAAGAATACTGGAGTGGGTTGCTATTTCCTTCTCCAGGGGATCTTCCCCACCCAGGGATTGAACCTGGGTCTCCTGCATTGCAGGTGGACTCTTTACTAACTGAGCGACCAGGGAGGCAAGGTCTGCCATGTATGGAGTTTATTATGTTTAGGTATGTTCCCTCTATGTTTACTGTCTGGAGAGGTTTTTTTTTTTAATCATAAATGGGTGTTGACAGTTGTCAAAAGCTTTTGCACCTATTGAGATGATCATTTTTTTTTTTTTTTACTTTTCACTTCTTCTTTTTTTTTTTTTTAAATTTTACTTTATTTTACTTTACAATACTGTATTGGTTTTGCCATACCTCAACATGAATCCGCCACGGGTGTACATGAGTTCCCAATCCTGAACACCCCTCCCACTTCCCTCCCCATACCATCCCTCTGGGTCATCCCAGTGTACCAGCCCCAAGTTCGATGTATCCTGCATTTTTTTTTTTTTTTTTTTTTACTTTTCACTTCTTTTTTTTTTTTTTTTAATTTTACTTTATTTTACTTTACAATACTGTATTGGTTTTGCCATACTTCAACATGAATCCACCACGGGTGTACATGAGTTCCCAATCCTGAACACCCCTCCCACTTCCCTCCCATACCATCCCTCTGGGTCATCCCAGTGCACCAGCCCCAAGCCTCCTGTATCCTGCATCGAACCTAGACTGGCGATTCGTTTCTTACTCTCCAATTTGTTGAGGTGGCACATCACAGTGATTGATTTTTTTTTTTTTTTCCTCTTTGATTTCTTCAGTGATCCATTGGTTATTTAATAACATATTGTTTTGCCTCCAAGTGTTTGTGTTTTTTAGTTTTTTTTGTAATTGATTTCTAGTCTCATAATGTTGTGGTCAGAAAAATGTTTAACTGATTTCAATATTCTTAAATTTACTGAAGCTTGCTTTATGGCCCAGCATGTAATCAATCCTGGAGAATGTTCAATGTTCACCTGAGAAGAATGTGTATTCTGCAGCATTTGGATGGAATGCTCTGTAAATATCAATTATGTCCATCTGAACTTCCCTGGTGGCTCAGATGATAAAGAATCCACCTGCATTGTGGGAGAACTGGGTTGGGTCCATCCAGTATAAAGTGTTATTTAAGGCTTATGCATTCTTACTAATTTTCTATCTGGATGATTAATTGATGAAGGTGGGATTTAAAGTCCCTCACTATTATTGTGTTATTGTCAATTTCCCCCTTTATGGCTGTTGGTATTTGCCTTACATATTGAGGTGCTCCTATGTTGGCTGCATATATACTTACAGTTGTTATATCTTCTTCTTCTTTGACTTATCCCTTGACAATTATGTAGTGTCCTTGTCTCTTATAACAGTCTTTATTTTAAAGTCTAGTTTCTCTGAAATGGGTACTGCTACTCCAGCTTTCTTTTGATTTCCATTTGCACAGAATATCTTTTTCCATTCTGTCATTTTCAATCTGTATGTGTCCCTGGATCTGAAGTGGGTCTTTTGTAGATATATATGGGTCCTTTTTGGTATCCACTTTCCAGTCTATGTCTTTTGGTTGCAACAGTTAATCCATTTACATTTAAGGTAATTATCAATATGTATATTCTTACTGCCATTTTGTTAATTGTTTTGGACTTGTTTTCATAGGCTTTTTTTTCCCCCTTCCTCTTTTGTTTTCTTTTTTTGTAATTTCATGACTAAATTTAGCGATATGTTTGGATTCTTTTTTCTTTTTGTGTGTGAATCTATTGTAGATTTTTGATTTGCTATGATATAGTTTTGATTTGTTACCATGAGATTTTGATATAGCAGTCTACATATAAACAAGAATATTTTAAGTTGCTGATCTTTTAATTTCATATGTATTTTTAATATCCTTCATTTGTGCTTTCTTTTTACAATTGCTGGTTTTAATATCACATTTGTGTGCGCATGATTTCCTACCTTTACTGTATGTTTGCCTTTACTGGGGAGCTTTTCCATTCATAATTTTTCCTCTTTATAGTTGTGGCTTTTTGTTTTCTGTTTAGAGAAGTTCCTTTAATATTTGTTGCAAAGCTGGTCTGATGGTGTTGAATTCTCTTAGCTTTTGCTTGTTTGTAAAGTTATTGATTTCTTCAGCAAATCTGAATGAGATCCTTGCTAGGTAGAATATTCTTGGCTGTAGGTTATTTCCTTTCACCACTTAAATATGCTGTGCCACTCCCTTCTGGTCTACAGAGTTTCTGCTGAGAAATCAGCTGATAATCTTATGGGAGTTTCCTTGCATTTTATTTGTTGCTCTTCCTTTGTTGTTTTTAGTATTTTTTTTTTTTTT
>SJYT01034147.1:223591-245785 GCA_006410635.1 Cephalophus harveyi | reverse complement strand
GCTGAAACTCCAGTACTTTGGCCACCTCATGCGAAGAGTTGACTCATTGGAAAAGACTCTGATGCTGGGAGGGATTGGGGGCAGGAGGAGAAGGGGACGACCGAGGATGAGATGGCTGGATGGCATCACTGACTCAATGGATGTGAGTCTGAGTGAACTCCGAGAGATGGTGATGGACAGGGAGGCCTGGCGTGCTGCGATTCATGGGGTCGCAAAGAGTCGGACACGACTGAGCGACTGAACTGAACTGAACTGAACTGAACTGAACTGAAGATTAAAAATGTTTTCTTTATTTTTTGTGTTTTTTATGTATTACTTGTGTGAAAAGTATTATAAGCCCATTAGAGTTCAGTACTTTATATCTGATTGTGTTAGTTCTGTACCTAGGCTAACTCTGTTGGACTTACAAGTTGCACTTATGAATGTGCTCTCAGAATGGAACTGATTTGTGTGTAGGGGACTTGCTGTACTGAGACAATGGAGCCTTATGTGTCTCACCATGTTTCTTCTTGGGTTTATCCTGCCTTAGACTCTTACTTCCTGGACTTGGGTGACTGTTTTCCTTTCCCATGTTAGACAAGTTTTCAGCTATTATGTCTTCAAATATTTTCTTAGTTCCCATCTCTCTCTCTTCTCCTTCTAGGACCCCTATAATGCAAATGTTGCTGCATATAATGTCTCAAGGTTCTCTTAGACTGTTTTCATTTCTTATCATTCTTCTTTCTTTATTCTGTTCCATGGCAGTGATTTCCACCATTCTGTCTTTCAGGTCCCTTATCCATTCTTCTGTGTCAGTTATTCTGCTATTGATTCCTTCTAGTGTATTTTTCATTTCACTTATTATATTGTTCATCTGTGTTTGCTCTTTATTTCTCATAGGTCTTTGTTAAACATCTTTTGCATCTTCTCAATCCTTGCCTCCATTCTTTTTCTGAGGTCTTGGATCATCTTCACTATCATTATTCCGAATTCTTTTTCTGGCAGGTTGCCTGTCTTCACTTCACTTAGTTGTTCTTCTGGGCTTTTATCTTGTTCCTTCATCTGGGACATATTCTTCTGCTGTCTCATTTTGTCTAACTTCCTGTGATTTCACTTTCTGTTCCATAGGCTGCAGGACTGTAGTTTTTCTTGCTTCTGCTATCTGCTCTCTGGTGAATGAGGCTATGTAAGATGCTTGTGCAGGCTTCCTGATGGGAGGGACTCCACTGATTGGTGGAACTAGTTCTTGTTTCTCTGGTGAGCAAGGCTGTACTCAGGAAAACTTGATGTAGCCTGTCCATTGATGGGTGGGGCTCTGTTCCTGCCCTGTTGGTTGTTTGGCCTGTGACCTCACTGGAGCCTATAGGCTGTTGGGTGAAGCCAATGGTGGCCTCCAGGAGAGTTGACAGCAATGAGTACTTGCAGAACTGCTGCTGCCAGTGTCTTTGTCCCTGCAGTGAGTCACAACTCCTCCTCCTCCCTTGCCTCCACAGGAGATCCTCCAATACTAGCAGGTAGGTCTGACTCAGTCTCTTATGAAGCCACTGTTTTTTCCACCCTTGGGTTCTGGTGCACACAGGATCTTGTGTGTGCCCACCAAGAGTGGAGTCTCTGTTTCCCAGGTCCCATAGATTTCCTGCAATGAAACCCCACTGGTTATCAGAGCCCAGATTCTTTGGAGCTCCCTCCTTTCTTTTGCTAGATACTCAGGCTTGGAAACATGACATGGGGCTCTGAACTTTCACTCCTATGGGAGGGACTCCATGGTACAATTGCTCTCTAGTCCGTGAATATAGGATTTGAACTTGTCACAATTTGTCCCTCCTACTGTCGTTGTGGCTTCTTTGTCTTTGGCTGTAGGGTATCTTTTGGTAGGTTTCAATGTTTTTTGGTGGATGGTTATTCAGCAGTTAGCTGTGATTTTGGTGTTTCTATAAGGAGGGGTGAGTTCATAACCTTCTACTCCACTATTTTAAGCTTGAGCAGTCCAAAGAGTTAAGTTTAGAAAGGAAGAGAAAGAATGAAAAGAGGCAAAGGTATGTGGTGAGATGGTCATGAGGATTTTGCTGTTGTTTTACAATTCTATTCTGAATTTGTGTCTCTACCATCATTCTGATTTATTGAGCATACACTATGTGATATAATGTGATAGAGGGAATTGTTTAGAAAGTAAACCTTAATTATTACATGTTTATTTCATTAGACATTTTCATTAAGCTTTGATGTCTAAGACATTGTGCTAGGTACTTAAAGTGAATCTTCCTTCACTTATTGAATGTGAATTTAAAGGAGGGTACATATTCTGGTCCCATTTGTCAGAAACAACCCCACAAAGGGCATGAAAAAGACAAACGAAGTAATTACCATTTATATTATTCATGACCCGCAGGGCATATATATCATGTAATCAAATGTATATACATCTTTTTTTTCCCCATTTGAGAAGCAAACCATCTCTCTTTTCCTTCCATAGACTTAATTGAAAAACTCTCTTCAGAATACTAAGAGAAACTGTAATTCAAGTGAAACTTTTAATAGATTTGTAAGTTAGCTTCTCACATGAAGTCTGATAAAAAATTGACAGAAAGCGGGCAATAAACTTAATAAGGTGTTATATTAATATGCAGAATAAATATTAGTACAGTGCATGAACCTAAATGACAGCAACAAATTATAAAGCTTAGCATGCAATTAATTAGTAACTGAACACTATATATAGATCAGTGAAAGAGCAGCTATTTGGTGTCAGAGCCACTATTTGAACTAATGACACCTTAAACTTATTTTTAAACATTCTGTCATGCAATAGCTACACTTTATGAGTTTTTTCAATTCAGTCTTTTAGCATATGTTGTATATACTAATGTGTTCTCAAGGCAGGATGGTCCTAATGACCAAGAAGTAATGGTCATATATATGCCCAAGTGAATTTTTCTAATGTCAAATTTATGAACAGTAATAATAACAGTATATCTCCAAGTGATTAGCAGGCTAACATTATCTTAGATTTCAAACATAGGAACTAAAAAATGCCTGAAACTTGCCAGTTAATTGATCCTTCTGCCATGAAAGCTTTTTTAAAATTCTTAATTATTTTATCAAATTTGAGTTTGAAGTATGTTTTCTGTTCTTTAAATCAAAGTGTTATTGTTATAGTCAGTTAAAAAAAGCCAAAGAAGTCACCTTGATGTAATTTTCTGATAAAAAGTCTGATAAATGCTTTTAATTAATTATCTTAAAAGAAAAATAATATAAATACTGATGATCTTCAAAGCAGATTGAAGTTCTGAGGTTACTTTAAATTGACTAAAATGCTGTTTGTTAATGTGAATATTGATTAGTGCAATAGATACTTCTGTTTTGTGCCGAAATGAGGGAATAAACTTCAAAAAATCAACTAATAAGAAAGAGGGAAAGAACTGTCCTTTACTAGGCATCTACTCTGAGATGACTTACACATTTGATTTTATTTAATCATCACCATAACCAAATGAAGTAGGGACTCTCTACTTTACAGACAAAGAAACTGAGTCTCAGAAAGATTAAGTAACTTGATTAATATCCATAGCAAGGAAATAGCAGTGGGATTTATATTTTTTCCTAGTAATGTTAAGTATTCATTCCAGAAAAAGCATTGCCTATCTAAAAAGATAACACTAAAATAACCAAAGGAATCAGTTCACAGCATCTTACTACTATTTCAGCACTATTCAGGCCTAACAACACACTGGAAGATTATTATTAGTTCATATATTACCTGGGGCTTCCCTGTTGGCTCAGAGGTTAAAGTGTCTGCCTGGAATGCAGGAGACCCAGGTTCGATCCATGCATTGGGAAGATCCCCTGGAGAAGGAAATGGCAACCCACTCCAGTACTCCTGCCTGGAGAATCCCATGGAGGGAGGAGCCTGGTGGGCTACAGTCCATGGGGTCGCAAAGAGTTGGACACAACTGAGCGACTTCACTTTCATATATTACCTATGAGGGGATGTAGGGGTTTAAATAACTAGTACAAGGCTGTACTATACAGTAGAGCCTGAATGTGAACACAAGTTTTTGGACTTTTTAAAAATTGGAGTACAGTTGCTTTACACTGCTATGTCAGTTTCTGCTGTACAGCTAAGTAAATCAGTCATATATAAACATGTATCTCCTCTTTTCTGGATTTCCTTCCCATTTAGGTCACCACAGAGCACAGAGTAGAGTTCCTTGTACTATACTGTAGGTTCTCATTAGTTATCTATTTAATACAAAGCAGTGTTTATATGTTAATCCCAATCTTCCAGTTCATCCCACCTCACCTTTCTCCACTTGGTATCCATGTTTGCTCTCTACATCTGTGTTTCTCTTTTGCTTTGCAAATAAGATCATCTATACCATTCTTCTAGATTCCACATACATGCATTAATATACAATATTTGTCTTCCTCTGACTTATTTCACTCAATAAGACAATCTCTAGGTCCATCCATGTTGCTGCAAATGGTATTAGTTCGCCCCTTTTTATGGCAGAGTAATGTTCCATTGTATATATGTATCCCATCTTCTTTCTCCACTCCTCTGCTGATGGGCATTTAGGTTGCTTCCATGTCCTACTTGTTGTAAATAGTGCTGCAGTGAACAATAGGGTGCATGTATCTTTCTGAATTATGGTTTTCTCTGGGTATACACTCTGGAGTGGGATTGCTGGGTCATACAGTAGTTTTAGTTTTTAAAGGAAACTCCATACTGTTTTCACCATAGTGGTTGGTTGTGTCAATTTGTGTTCCCACCAAACAGTGCAAGAGGGTTTCCTTTTCTCCACACCATTTTCAGGATTTATTGTTTGTAGATTTTTTTGATGGTAGCCATTTTGACCAATGTGAGGTGATCACTCACTGCACTTTTGAGTTGCTTTTCTCTAATAATTAGTGATGTGGAGCATAGTTTCATGTGTTTATTAGCCATCTGTATATCTTCTTTGGAAAAATGTCTATTTAGGTCTTCTACCTGATTTTTTTTTTTTACGTTGAACTGCATGAGCTGTTTGTATATTTTGGAGATTAATCCTTTGTCAGTTCCTTTGTTTGCAAATATCTTCTTCCATTCTGAGATTGTCTTTGTGTCTTGATTATGATTTCCTTTGCTGTGCTGCTGCTGCTGCTGCTAAGTCACTTCAGTCGTGTCCGACTCTGTGCGACCCCATAGACGGCAGCCCACCAGGCTTCCTCGTCCCTAGGATTCTCCAGGCAAGAATACTGGAGTGGGTTGCCATTTCCTTCTCCAATGCATGAAAGGGAAAAGTGAAAGTGAAGTCGCTCAGTCGTGTCTGACTCTAGCGACCCCATGGACTGCAGCCTACCAGGCTCCTCCGTCCATGGGATTTTCCAGGCAAGAGTACTGGAGTGGGGTGCCATTGCCTTCTCCCCTTTGCTGTGCAAAAGCTTTTAAATTTAATAAAGTCCCATTTGTTAATTTTTGTTTTTATTTTCATTACCCTAGGAGGTGGGTCAAAAAAGATCTTGCTGTAATTTATGTCAGAGTTTTATATTTTTCCTCTAAGAATTTTATATTTTCTGGCCTTACATTTAGGTCTTTAATCCATTTTGAGTTTATTTTTGTTTTTTAGAGAGTGTTGTAATTTCATGCTTTTACAAGTAGTTATAAAGTTTCCCTGGACAAGGAAATGGCAATTCACTCCAGTATTATTACCTGAAAAATTCCATGGACAGAGGAGCCTTGCAGGCTATGGTCTATGGGCTTGCAAAGAGACACAAAACACAACTTAATGACTGAACAACAACAATATCCAGTTTCCCAGCATCACTTATTGAAGAGACTGTCTTTTCTTCTTAGTATATTCTTGCCTCCTTTGTCATAGATTAAGTGACCACAGGGGCATTGGCTTATCTCTGGGCTTTCTATTCGGTTCCAATGACCTATATATATATCTGTTTTTGTGTGTGTGTGCCTATACCATACTGTTTTGATTACTATAGCTTTGTAGTATCATTTGAAGTCAGGGACCCTGATTCCTCCAGCTCCATTTTTCTTTCTCAAGATTGCTTTGGGTATTTGAAGTCTTTCCTGTTTCCATACAAATTATATATTTTTTTGTTTGAATTCTATGAAAAATCCCATTGGTAATTTGATAGGGATTTTCTTGAATCTGTAGATTGTTTTGGGTAGTATAGCCATTTTCACAATATTGATTCTTTCAATCCAAGAACATGGTATATCTCTCTATCTGTGTTGTCTTTGATGTCTTTCATTGTTATCTTATAGTTTTCTGCATACAGGTCTTTTGCTTATTACTAGGTGTTCTTTTTGTCACCTAGGTAGATGAGATTGTTTCCTTAATTTCTCTTTCTGATCTTTCATTGTTAATGTATAGAAATTTAAGAGATCTCTGTGTATTAATTTTGTATCCTGCAACTTTATTTAAATTCACTGATGAGCTCTAGAATTTTTCTGGTGGCATGTTTAGGATTTTGTATGTATAGTAATATGTCATCTGCAAACAGTGACAATTTTATTTCTTTTCCAATTTTGATTCCTTTTATTTCTTTTTCTTTTCTGATTGCCATGTCCAGAACTTCCAAAACTATGTTGAATAATAGTGACAAGGATAGACACCCTTGTCTTGTTCCTGATTTTAGAGGAAATGCTTTCAGGTTTTCACCACTGAGAATGATGTTTGCTGTGATTTGTCATAAATGGCCTTTATTATGTCGAGGTATGTTCCCTCTCTTTCCGCTTTCTGGAGACCTTTTTATCATAAATGTGTCTCGAATATTGTCAAAAGCTTTTCCCGCATCTATTGAGATGATCATATAGTTTTCGTTATATGGTATATCACATTGATTGATTTGTGGATGTTGAAGAATCCTTGCATCGCTGGGATAAATCCCACTGATCATAGTGTATGACCCTTTTAATGTGTTGTTGGATTTAGTTTGCTAGTATTTTGTTCAGGATTTTTGCATCTCATGTTCAACAGTGATAGTGATGCCACATCACTCTGATACCAAAACCAGACAAAGATACCACAAAAAAGGAAATTACAACCCAATATCACTGATGAGTCTTTGTCTTTTACAAGGTTTTATTTTTTACAAGGTTGTGCATGTGATTCCAACTATCAATGCCATTTACCTCATCTACACATGTACAAATTTTACTCTTCTTTAAAGGCCAAGATAAATGACATCTTCTCCATGAAATCTCCTCCAGTCTTCCTAGTCTGAAGTGCCCTTTCCTTTCTCTGAACTTCCACTGTATGTGTTGTACTTCATTAGCACTTTTCACTATCTACAATATAGTGTTATGCAACCGTTACATATTTTACATACTTTAAAATTGTATATGTCTATAAAATATATATTATACTTATTTGTCCCTTATTTTGCACTAACAGAGGGAAGAAGTGTCCCAGGATTAGGTATGGAAGCAAAGGGTTGCCAGCTTTGGTTTACAAGCTATATATAGACATTTACTGAAAGTTTATCACTTAAGTGGGGGTTATTTGTAAAATAATGGGAAGATTTTGTGGTCTTTGATGGCTGGTAATAGAGTTGCCCTTTCTATATGTAATTTTAAAAGCTGACATATATTAACTCTCTTGGTAAAAGAAATATTTATATAAGAGAAAGGTTTCAAATCTGTGCATATATTTGAATGGGAAGAAAGGAATAATCTCCTGTATTCAAGAAGAAGTTTAGAGTTCATGGTAGAAATAAGGAGAGAAAATTTAGTGTTGATATCAGATCTGATCTACTCATCATTAGAAACAGGGAGCCTTTTGGGTTCTACAGCTATGGAGTTATGCCACTCACTCCCCCATCAAGAAAGAATCTGCTTGAGAGTGTAATGAGCAGGAAGCCTCCAGATGTTGCACCTTTGGTATCCTCTACAGTCTTCAGCTTCAAGCTCATGCTCTTCTAGGCCTGCTCACAGCCAGTAACAGCCCAGGAAGGGTTCACCAAGTACTGCAGAGCCAGGTCATTTTGGCCCCATATGGACCTCTTCTAATCTTTGCTCTGGGCTTCCCCATTGCCTTGGCTGGGACTTTCTTGAGCTACTGCAGTTTGAGGCTTTTCCAACACAACCCTTCTTCCTTTCTTCTCTCCATTCACAAGTGACAAAACAGCATTTTGATACAAAGGCTTTTCCTTCCTATTCTTCACAGCAATTTATTTCCCCTAATACATTCCTTGCATTTCTAAGTCCATCCCTGTATTTGCTTCCAGGAGTACCTGAACCTACACAGCTTCACAGTATCATGCTGAGCAACCATCATGGCAAAATTGGACTTGCATACCCACAAGATTTGAATTTATTCATCTATTCAACTTATTTTAAAAATATTTTTGAGCATTAACCATGTGCCAAGCACTTCTGTTCCAGATACTAGTCATATAGGAACGAACAAGGTGGACAAGACTTATGATTTGAATAGAATCTACATTTATAAGGAAAGCAATTAAATGATTATTGTTTCTCACTTATGTGTTATTTCATAAGGCTATGTAGCTCATGAGTATTTCCCAGTTCTTAGCAACTTGGTGTCTCAGAAGGGTTCTTTACGTCCTTCCTCTCTTTCTGTCCCTCCTGTACCCTCTCCCTTCTTCCTTTACTTCCTCCCTCCACTTTCTTTCTTTCCTTCCTTCCTTCCTCTCTCCCTTCCTCCCTGTCTCTCTCTTTCTTTTCTTTCTTCCCCTTCTCTCTTTCCTTTAAATTTTTTTCTTCCCTCCTTCCTTCCATCAGAATAATTACTAATATATGTTGCTAATGAAAGAAAACCTATAGATGGTAGTAAATTTGGAGGCCACACCTTAATCTCAATGCAGGCAAACCATATTTCAACTTGGACAGGATTAAGGCTCCATTATCAACACAGCACCGAGGAAAAGAAGGGAAAGTCTGGGCTATTGAAATATTGGTTGGCTGCAGGTTTGAGTTGATATTGGAGGGTTTGGTTTCTTTCATATTCCAGGAATTTTGCATGTAAAAATATACTCAACACCATCTGTATCATTTTTTTTTATTGCCAAATTTGTATTGTCATGAGGACTGATCAACTGATAGACTCTTTTTCTAGTTGGTTATTATCTGTGGCCACTGGGGTTTTTCTTTGTTGTTGGTACTGTAATTACTTTTTCTGGATCTATTTGACTTAAGTTTCCTGTGGTCTCTCTTTTTTGTACACACAGAAACAAGTACATAGCTGAACATTAAAAATACACATAAACTTATAGAAGAAAAAATATTTACTTGCACCTATATTTCACTACTTATTAATATAAATAAAATGCCATCTTTGCATTACAACTACTTTTGTACACCATTTATTTATCTATTCTTACTTTAAAACATGAAACCCACTGGAAAATTCACCACTATAATTAGAAATAAACTAAACTGTCTTGGAATATTTTCTGTGTGAATCTATATTGCTTCTAAAAGTAATAATAGATTGCCTTTACAAGTTCCCCCATGTGGTTAACTTACTATACATTACTATCCTTTTGGTTAATGTCCAACATTCAAAGTTTTTCTTTTTTTAACTGAAAGAGCTCTTTTAAATAAGAATAATGTTACAAAATAATAGTTCTAAAAATACTCATTACAAATTAAGGGTCAAATATATACACTGCTTTGAATATTGCCATTATCAAAAGTACTAGAAAAGGTCTACAAAAAGGTGTAGACACCTTGTTGAAGAGCCTCTAGATGCAGAATTCTTTGCTCTGGGATATCCAGCTGAATTCCACTTTCATAATATTTGATTATGAAATCTGATTTAATTCAGATGACTACTACCTACTACTGTGGGCAAGACTCCCTTAGAAGAAATGAAGGAGCCCTCATAGTCAACAAAAGTGTCCAAAATGCAGTACTTGGATGCAATCTAAAAAATGACAGAATTGTTGCAGGAAGGGGGACCCCTTCTAGGGACTGAAACTGAGCTCTTGTCTAACACTTGGAAATTAATTGTCCAAGGACACATATGTGCTGACAAAGCAAGAGACTTTATTGGGAAAGGGCACTTGGGTGGAGAGCAGTAGGGTAAGGGAACCCAGGAGAACAACTCTGCCACAGAGCTCACAGTCTCAGGTTTTATGGTGATGGGATTAGTTTCTGGGTTGTCTTTAGCCAATCATTCTGACTCAAGAGTCCTTCCTGGTGGTGTATGCCTTGTTCAGCCAAGATGGATGCTGGAGAGAAGGATTCTGGGAGGTGGCTGGACATGTGGTGTCTCCTTTTGACCTGTCCTGAACTCTTCCGGTTGGTGGTGGCTTATTAGTTCTGTGTTCCTTACCAGGACCTCCTGTCATAAAGCAACACATGCAAATGGTTACTATGGTGCCTGGTCAGGGTGGGTGGTATCAGTCAGTGTGCTTCCCCTAACAGAATGATCTCTGTTCATTTCCAAGGCAAACCATTCAATATCACAGTAATCCAAGTCTATGCCCCAACCAGTAATGCTGAAGAAGCTGAAATTGAACAGTTCTATGAAGACCTACAAGACCTTCTAGAACTAACACCCAAAAAAGATGTCCTTTTCATCATAGGGGACTAGAATGCAAAAGTAGGAAGTCAAGAAACACTTAGAGTAACAGGCAAATTTAGCCTTGGAGTACAGAATGAAGCAGGGCAAAGGTTAACAGAGTTTTGCCAAGAGAATGCACTGGTCATAACAAACACCCTCTTCCAAGAACACAAGAGAAGACTCTATACATGGACATCACCAGATGGTCAACATTGAAATCTGATTGATTATATTCTTTGCAGACAAGGATGGAGAATTTCTATACAGTCCAACAAAAACAAGACTGGGAGCTGACTGTGGCTCAGATCATGCACTCCTTCTTGCCAAATTCAGAGTTAAATTGCAGAAAGTAGGGAAAACCACTAGACCATTCAGGTATGAACTAAATCAAATCCCTCACGATTATACAGTAGAAGTGACAAATAGATTCAAGGGATTAGATCTGATAGAGTGCCTGAAGAATTATGGATGGAGGTTCATGATATTGTACAGGAGGCAGTGGTCAAGACCCTAAGAAAAAGAAATGCAAAAAGGCAAAATGGTTGTCTGAGGAGGCCTTACAAATAGTTGAGAAAAGAAGAAAAGAGAAAGGCAAAGGAGAAAAGGAAAGATATACCCATCTGAATGCAGAGTTCCAAAGAATAGCAAGGAGAGGTAAGAAAACCTTCCTTAGTGATCATTGCAAAGGAATAGAGGAAAACAAGAGAATGGGAAAGACTAAAGATCTCTTCAAGAAAATTAGAGATACCAAGGGAACATTTCATGCAAAAATGGGTACAATAAAGGACAGAAATAGTATGGACCTAAAAGAAGCAGAAGATATTAAGAAGAGGTGGCAAGAATACACAGAAGAACTATACGAAAAAAGATCTTCATGACCCAGATAGTCATGATGATGTGATCACTCACCTAGACCCAGACATTCTGGAATGCAAAGTCAAGTGGGTCTTAGGAAGCATCGCTATGAACAAAGCTAATGGAGGTGATGGAATTCCAGTTGTGCTATTTCAAATCCTAAAAGATGATGCTGTGAAAGGGCTACTACATTCATTATGCCAGAAAATTGGGAAAACTCAGGAATGGCCACAGGACTGGAAAAGGTCAGTTGTCATTCCAATCCGAGAGAAGGGCGATACCAAAGAATGTTCAAACTACCACACAATTATACTCATCTTAAACGCTAGCAAGCCATCTGTGGGGTCGCACAGAGTCGAACACGACTGAAGCGACTTAGCAGCAGCATGCTCAAAATTCTCCAAGCCAGGCTTAAATAGTATGTGAACCATGAACTTCCAGATGTTCAAGCTAGATTTAGAAAAGGCAGTGGAACCAGAGATCAAATTGCCAACATCTGTCGGATCATAGAAAAAGCAAGAGAATTCCAGAAAAAAATCTTCTTCTACTTAATTTATTATGCCAAAGTCTTTAACTATGTAGATCACAACAAACTGTGGAAAATTCTTTAAGAGATGGGAATATCAGACTACCTTACCTGCCTCCTGAGAAACCTGTATGCAGGTCAAGAAGCAACACTTAGAACTGGACATAGAACAACAGACTTTTCCAAGTTGGGAAAGGAGTACATCAAGGCTGTATATTGTCACCCTGCTTATTTAACTTATATGCAGAGTACATCATGCGAAATGCTTGACTGGATGAAGCACAAGCTGGAATCAAGATTTCCAGGAGAAATATCAATAACCTCAGATATGCAGATGACACCACCCTTATGGCAGAAATCAAAGAAGAACTAAAGAGCCTCTTGATGAAAGTGAAAGACGAGAATAAAAAAATTGGCTTAAAATTCGACATTCAGAAACCTAAGATAATGGCATCTGGTCCCATCACTTCATGGCAAATAGATGAGGAAATAATGGAAACAGTGACAGACTATATTTTCTTGGACTCCACAATCACTTCCAATGGTGACTGCAGCCATGAAATTAAAAGATGCTTGCTCTTTGGAAGAAAAGCTATGACCAACCTAGACATCATATTACCTTGTTGACAAGGTCCTTCTAGTCAAAGCTATACTTTTTCCAGTAGTGTTGTACAGATGTGAGAATTAGACTATAATGAAAGCTGAGTGCCAAAGAACTGATGCTTTTGAACTGTGGTATCAGTGAAGACTCTTGAGAGTCCCTTGGATGGCCAGGAGATCAAACCAGTCAATCCTAGAGGAAATAAGTCCTGAATATTCATTGGAAAGACTGATGCTGAAGTTGAAGCTCCAATATTTTGGCCACCTGATGCGAAGAACTGACTACTTAGAAAGACTGAAGGCAGGGGGAGAAGGGGACAACAGGATGAGATGTTTGGATGGCATCACCAACTCCATGGACATGAGTTTGAGAAGGCTCCAGGAGATAATGAAGGACAGGGAAGCCTGGCATGCTGCAGTCCATGGGGTTGCAAAGAGTTGGACACAACTGAGCAACTGAACTGAATTGATTATTTGATTAAAAACAAGACCCAAATTCTCTTATAGCCGATACCTAGAACTGTCATAATCTAATATTACCACAAAAGTCAGTCTTTATTGTTCTAATTTATTCTCTTCTAAGACAATAGTTTTTAACCATCTAGTACATTTTATTTGTTAAAGCACTTTCATGCAGATTATATTTCAAGTTTTTGTCAGGGAGATAAAGTAATTAAATACGAACTTACAATTAAATCATTTATCATTTCCCTTCATATCATTAACCAAAAAATTATAATAGAAAAAATACAAAATCACAATAGCAATAAAATATTAAAGCATCTAGGAACTAACATATTGAATGCACAAGACCCTTAAAAAGTAAAGCTTTTAATAATCAAGATATTATAATTGGATACTCTTAATAAAAAAAAGGAATCTTGACCCCACCTCACACCCTACACACACACACACACACACACACACACACACACACACACAATGAATTATAAATCTAAGTGTAAAAGGCACTACAATGAAGCTTCTAAAATAATATAGGAGGGTTTCTTCATGATTTTGAAAAATACTATCCATAAAGGGAAAAATGATAAATTGGACCAAATTAAAATAAACAACCTTCTCTACATCAAAGGCCATCATTAAAAGAGTGAAAAGCCACAAATAAGAAGGTTGTAATACATATATTTGATAATGATGCATACCCAGAATATATAAAGTCCTACAGTTTAATGAGGCAAGACAATTCAACTCTAAAAAGGGTTAAATACTTAAATAGGCACTTTATGAAAGAAGAATGGTCATCAAACTGACAAGAAAATGCTCAATTTCACTAATACCAAGAAGATGCAAAATAAAACCATCGTATGATTCACTATACACTTATTAAAAAGGCTAAAATGCAAAAATTAGTGTTGATGAAGATGTGGATCAACTAGAACCCTCATGCTGGAATGGTAAATGGGAACAACTATGATACAACTTAGGGATGAAACAACAACAAACCACTATTTTGGAAAACTTCTGGCAGTATCTAGTAAAGCTAAATACAGGTAAACTAAGGCAAAGGCAAACTCCACAACTGAGCACTTTTTGGGTCATAGACCCAATAGAAATATATACATTGGTTCACCAAAAGATATTGACAAGAATGTTCATAGCAGCACTATTCTTAGTAGTCCCAAACTGGAAACAACCCAAATATATATCAGTTCAGTTCAGTTCAGTCACTCAGTTGTGTCCGACTCTTTGCGACCCCATGAATCGCAGCACGCCAGGCCTCCCTGTCCATCACCATCTCCCGGAGTTCACTCAGACTCACGTCCATCGAGTCCGTGATGCCATC
Source organism: Cephalophus harveyi (assembly GCA_006410635.1). Classification (NCBI taxonomy): domain Eukaryota; kingdom Metazoa; phylum Chordata; class Mammalia; order Artiodactyla; family Bovidae; genus Cephalophus; species Cephalophus harveyi. The sequence goes on along the minus strand of SJYT01034147.1, from coordinate 231,492 downwards.
CAGCCATCTCATCCTTGGTCGTCCCCTTCTCCTCCTGCCCCCAATCCCTCCCGGCATCAGAGTCTTTTCCAATGAGTCAACTCTTCGCATGAGGTGTCCAAAGTACTGGAGTTTCAGCTTTAGCATCATTCCTTCCAAAGAAATCCCAGGGTTGATCTTCAGAATGGACTGGTTGGATCTCCTTGCAGTCCAAGAGACTCTCTCTCAAGAGTCTTCTCCAACACCACAGTTCAAAAGCATCAATTCTTTGGCGCTCAGCCTTCTTCACAGTCCAACTCTCACATCCATACATGACCACAGGAAAAACCATAGCCTTGACTAGATGGACCTTATTCAACATTCTAGGAATCAGCAAACTAAAATGGACTGGAATGGGGGAATTTAATTCAGATGACCATTATATCTACTACTGTGGGCAGGAATCCCTCAGAAGAAATGGAGTAGCCATCAAGGTCAACAAAAGAGTTCAAAATGCAGTACTNGGCCAAAGTACTGGAGTTTCAGCTTTAGCATCATTCCTTCCAAAGAAATCCCAGGGTTGATCTCCTTCAGAATGGACTGGTTGGATCTCCTTGCAGTCCAAGGGACTCTCAAGAGTCTTCTCCATCACCACAGTTCAAAAGCATCAATTCTTTGGCGCTCAGCCTTCTTCACAGTCCAACTCTCACATCGATACATGACCACAGGAATTTATTAGAACACTGTTATTTTCTTTGGTTGTGTTAAATTACCTGATTTTTCTGTGATGATTCCTTGGCTTGTAACTGCATGCTTGAGTAACTGGGCTCCTCTTTCAGACTTTAAATGTTTGCTTTTACAGAGATAGATCTTCACCTGTCAGCTCCGTTTGGGTTTCTGGGCGTATCTGCATGTGATATCCTTAGCCAGGTGGGGCCTGCTCCTAATGGTCTTTTTTTGGGTGAGGCAAGTGAGCTCAGTGGACAGGGATGGATATGCCTGCCACTGACTGAGAACAGTTGAGTAGGACTTCTCTCTTGGTTCCTTACCCATGAGAGGCTAGAGAATGCTCCTGTAAAGCAGCCCACAGTGTGAGTGAGGGCTGGTTGTCCCACGGCCCTGGGTTCTCTGTTCCCACTGGAGGAGTTTGGCTCTCCACAGGGTGCTCGATAGCCTGGAGTGGGTGCAGAGCCGCCAGCATGTCGCTGCTGCTCTTACCTTCTAGTGAAACCTGTCTTCTCTGTTGGGCAGGGAATGCTTCAGCCTCAGTGCTGGTTCTCTCAGTGGTGAAAGAAAAATGGGGGAGAAAAGAAAAAAAAAAGTTCATTTGTGCCAGGCTCCCAGCCCAAGAAAGAACCGATTTGGCATGGGTGTTTTTTAAAGTTTTCCAGATAAATCTAATAATGATCAGGTAAGATTGGGCACCACTAAATGATTTTATCTCTTTCTGTGGAGTGCAAAGTAGTTTGTGATCATTCGGTTCAGTTCAGTCCCTCAGTCGTGTCCGACTCTTTGCGACCCCATGAATCGCAGCACGCCAGGCCTCCCTGTTCATCACCATCTCCCAGAGTTCACTCAGACTCACGTCCATCGAGTCCGTGATGCCATCCAGCCATCTCATCCTTGGTCGTCCCCCTTCTCCTCCTGCCCCCAATCCCTCCCAGCATCAGAGTCTTTTCCAATGAGTCAGCTCTTCGCATGAGGTAGCCAAAGTACTGGAGTTTCAGCTTCAGCATCATTCCTTCCAAAGAAATCCCAGGGTTGATCTCCTTCAGAATGGACTGGTTGCATCTCCTTGCAGTCCAAGGGACTCTCAAGAGTCTTCTCCAACACCACAGTTCAAAAGCATCAATTCTTCGGCGCTCAGCCTTCTTCACAGTCCAACTCTCCCATCCATACATGACCACAGGAGAAACCATAGCCTTGACTAGACGGATCTTAGTCGGCAAAGTAATGTCTCTGCTTTTGAAAATGCTATCTAGGTTGGACATAACTTTTCTTCCAGGGAGTAAGCGTCTTCTAATTTCATGGCTGCAGTCACCATCTGCAGTGATTTTGGAGCCCCAAAAAATAAAGTCTGGCACTGTTTCCACTGTTTCCCCATCTATTTCCCATGAAGTGATGGGACCAGATGCCATGATCTTCGTTTTCTGAATGTTGAGCTTCAAGCCAACTTTTTCGCTCTCCTCTTTCACTTTCATCAAGAGGCTTTTTAGCTCCTCTTAGGGTGGGTTTTTAAGTTAGATTAAGATTCTGAGCAGATCTGTATATAGTATTTTACAAGTAATATAATATAAAAAACTGCTGATTTTGTGTTAGTATCCAAAAGTGGTATGTTTTTTGCTATTGTTATTTTGCATAAAATGTAGTTGTGGACAGTCCCTTGAAAAACTTTAAAGGTTTGACTTTTCAAATTTACTAGTCACTTGTCAAAAGCAGTAGTTCACATGTGGTCATTGTCTACACTCTGGTCAATTGTGTGGCTTATGTCTATTAGTAACTTTGCTGGTAGGAAATCTCAGAAGGTAAGAGTGGGAAGAATAAGTAGCCCATAGAGTTTGAAAAGCTCTTCTGAATATTTTCATCTTTTCCCTGTTTGACATGACACCCTATACTCACTGTTTCCCACTCCCCATAATTATTTTAAAGCAGTAAATTTATACATGTTTCAATTTATAACTTCCAATATTCTATTTCCTGGAGCTCTTATAATTAAGTAGTAAAAATCAGTTGAATAAAAATGCAGTGTTTCTTATAGAAAAACAATTCAGGATCATTTGTTTGAGCTTTCTGTATTCCTTCTTACTTACTTATTAATTACTTGCAGAAGTGCCACAATCCTGGCAGATTCATCTTTAGAAGTATGTGTATTTCCATAGGATACGTATCTAGAGGTGGAATTTCTGTTTCAAAAAGTATTATATGCACTAAAAATTTCATTAAAGATTGTCAGCACGCCACCTCCTTGAGGTGCTGGGCAAACGCTGCCAGGCAGGATGTATTGGTAATTGGTCTCCAGCAGGAGCTTTCTGCTCTTACTGATCATTATCATTTCTAGCTAGGACACTGCCCTCCTTTTAACCCAAGACTCCATACCTTTTTTTACCAAAAGTGTGCAATTCTGCTGCCTGCTGCCATGATGAAGTAGGGGGAGGAGAGATGTGAAATCAGCCTACAAATTGTCTTAGATTACCACCATCTCTCGGAGAAGGCAATGGCACCCCACTCCAGTACTCTTGCCTGGAAAATCGCATGGACGGAGGAGCCTGGTCGGCTGCAGTCCATGGAGTCGCGAAAAGTCTGACACAACTGAGAGACTTCATTTTCACTTTTCACTTTCATGCACTGGAGAAGGAAATGGCAACCCACTCCAGTGTTCTTGCTTGGAGAATCCCAGGGATGGTGGAGCCTGGTGGGCTGCTGTCCATGGGGTCACACAGAGTCGGACACGACTGAAGTGACTTAGCAGCAGCAGCAGCAACCACCATCTCTACCCTCTGCTTGTGTCTCTTGCCTGAGACTGAAACTCTCTTTGTTTCTTCTTCAGAGGACTTCTCTTCTGTGTACAGCTGCGTTTGATCCTATCAACTTTCCTTGTTTGGGTAATTTCTGATTTCTTCTGTATAGGTTATATATTTATTTTCATGTTCTAAGTCTCAAGCACCTTTCTTTAGCTTAACTATTCATTACAGTGACCATCCCATTATAAAACCAGGTCAGCTTATGACCTCACCCCTCATCTTCAGTGTGTTTTTACCCATGGCATTCATCCGATTGAAGAATAATTAGATGCTCCCACTTTTTTCCCAGTATGCTTACAGAAGTTTCCTTTACCTTACTTTGTTTGTACTGTGTCCTATTGTCTTGGAGGGCAAGGGAAAGAAAAAGTTCGTCCCAGGGTTCCTGGGTTCCATCTAGAGGTGTTTATCTATATGCTAGACCCCCTTTTAATGGATCAAAGAGATGCAGCATTTCCCTCGGTAAAATCTAAGACTTATTACCACTGCAGAATTAAACCTATTTTATTGCTTTCTACCCTCCCTACTCCCAAGAGAAATATATAATAATAAGGAAGTAAAATAATTAATTCCAGGAATTTCCTTGCCATTAAACAGTATACTTTAAGATTGTAAGGAACAGAAAGTAATAAGATTTTGAGCATTCACATAGAGAGGTATGTGGGGTGCCCTAAGAGTAGAATATATATATTTTTATGTATAATAACAAAATAATATTTTGAGGATGATAGAGCCTTACAAATTATTCAGTTCAGCCTGTTTATTTTATAGAAGAGGAGACTGAGGCCCAAATAGAATAAACAGGTTTGCTCTGGATCCAACAGCTAAATCATTTTGAAGTTAGAAGTAGAATCTAGATATTGTTTCTTTCCATCTGGTACTGTTTTTTTTACACACCACCTTGCTTTTGCAATAATATTACAGAGTGACAGAGTAAAGAATCTGCCTCCAATGCAGGAGACCCAGGTTCGATCCCTGGGTCGTGATCATTCCCTGGAGGAGGGAATGGCTATCCACTCCAATATTTTTGCTGGGTAGTCCATGGCTTTACAAAGAGTCTGACAGGACTGAGTGACTAACACTTTCACTCTGACAGAGTGACCTAATTAAATTGTTTTTAAACATATGTATGAAAACCATCTAGAATATGTAAAATTTGTTAAGGAATTAAGAAAGAAGTGTGATTAGAAAGCCCACAGTTTTTCAAAAGTGAATTTGAAGAAGTTTAAAAAATAATATTTTAACGATTGAAGAGGTTGAGGTATAAGAAGAGCTTTTAAATCACCATAAAGTAACATCTTTTAAAGCTCTTCTCTCTGTTTGGAGCCCGCAATAGTTTCTGTTTTCATGCAGTGTTTTTTCAGTCTCTTTTTGCTGAGAGTTGTTCCTTAAAATTTATTTGCCTTTTTCTTCCTTTATTAGATAGTGAAAGTGAATTCGCTCAGTCGTGTCCAACTCTTTGCGACCCTGTGGACTGTAGCCTGCCAGGCTCCTCTGTCCATGGGATTCTCCAGGCAGGAATACTGGCGTGAGTTGCCATTTCCTTCTCCAGGGGATCTTCCTGACCCAGGGATTGAACCCCAGTCTCTTGCATTGCAGGCAGACGCTTTACCCTCTGAGCCACCAGGGAAGCCCTTTTATTAGATAGTATTTTTCCACAAAGTAGGGGAAAAAGTTGGAGGAGAAGGAAGAAAAATCCAAGAGGTTGCTTTGGGGTATGTTTAATAAACAACAGAATAAAATTAAATTCCTTTAAAGAAAAAGCAAAACAAATTTGTGTTGTGTCTCAGTTACTTTCTTTAAGTCCCATGTAATTTTTTTACATTAATGAAAGCCTGACTGCTTTTAATGTAGACAGTTCAAACATATGTGAGTATGTCTTAGCAAACTGCCTTTCACATAATAGATATACAGTAAAATTTTTTTACAGTTAACTTAGGAGTTGTATGTGTTTGTAGTGGAGCACACGTTATCCAGTGTATGTTATATTGTATAAAATTGAGCTTCCCTTAAAACCTGTAGGCCACTTTTATCTTGATTTTTAGAGGAAATGATTTAACTTTGAATATATAAAATTTATTTTAGGTTTAGGAAAGAATGAATAGGATAAAAAAATTACATATATCTTCTTGGTGGACTTTTTAAAGTGTGTACTAGAAGCATTGTGGTAGAATCTTAGTATTCATACATAATGAGAAAAAAAGACAGACTCTGCCCTCTTAAAGCCTGAAGATACTGCAGGTAGGTGTACATGTAATTGATTACAAACTATTGTTACAATTCTAAAAAAAATAACACAGTTACATTTGAATATGTATATCAATAAGAAATAGACTCATTGAAAGTGTTAAAAAATACAGAATTGCAATATGAACACACTCAAATATATACACGTGAATTCTTGTGTTAAGCTTATAAAAATATCTTACACTTAGGAATAAGTGTTGATTATATGCCTTCATTGTGAGATTCTGAAGATTCAGCAACTTTTTTCTAAGTAATTTGGAGTTAAACAGGTGTTAAGCTTTTCTATACTTGATAAAGATCTATTTCATTCCCCTTGAGAATGATTCAAATCTTCCTGGAGAGGGAAAAAAGTCACATCAGCTTCCAATTGTCAAAATTCAGTTTTAAAAAACTCAAGTCTTTTTCCCAGTGGGTTATCCAGATTGAAAAACATATGGACTCTATCTTCTGAGTAAAAAACTTTCATTTTCCTTTTGAATTACCTTTAAGACTTCACCCTGATATGAGAAGTATAAAATGAAACCATAAGGTATTTAAACAAAATCTACCTTTCTGTGATTTGTTTTTTTCTTTGTCGACTTGGATTGATAATTTTGTTAAATTTAGAAATAAAGCTTTCTCTTTTAAAATGAAGTGTATTTTGTTACAGGTACCATTGCATTTATTTTTATAGGAGATAAAAACATATAGGTTATTCTTGGTGTTAGTTTCTAATATTATTTTATTGATTTTAGTGGAGTTTAAGTAGATACTTGTCTTTTCATTCAAACTCCTAGCTTAGGATATAGATCATGTTTGCTGTGAATTTACTACGTGATTGAAATAGATACTATTTTTAACAGTTCTGTGACCAGAGGAAATGCTATAGCAGACTAGGAGGCCTTGCTCCATATTAGCAGTAAAACAATAAGCTGAATAGGCGATAAAAGAAGTTTGATCAGCATATCTCATTGCTATTTGAGGAGAGTTGGACTGAAAAAAGTTAGTTTGTTGTTGAGAAGATGCAACTCATATCTTTTATAGAAATTTATTTTAAACTTAAGTTTATAGCTTTTATGTTTTATCTTTTTTTAAATTTGTCACTTTCCCAAATATTGGGAGTTGAAAGGGAAGAGCTGGAACATGAATAACTTAATTTTCCTATTTCCTAGTGGAAATAAGATTATAGGAGTCTTTTTAACCATTTGAAACATTTCTACGTTTCATTTTATTTTTGTTAGCATGCGTCCTCCTTTACCGAAAAATGTGGCAAGATGTTTTTTTAGGATAGTCATTCAGATTGACACGTATAAAAATGATAAGGGATAAGAGTCTTTGCTTCCTTTTTTTTCCCATGCTCTATCTGTAGTTCAGCATGAATAACCAAATGAATAAAGTAGTATAATGAAAAATAAAGTTTTAACTACAATAATTATGCCCATATAATCGGCCTTGGCAAATTATTGTAGTTAAAACTTTATTTTTAATGTCCCAGTGTTTATTCTAGAATTGTAAGGATAGTCAAATATTTCAAAATTTGTTAATGTGATAACTCACAGCATTACTAGTCAGACATTCACTTAACAATCCTTTTCCCATGGGTCTGAAATATTTTATTGTAATGATATGCTGTACTAAATTATTTTATATCCTGAGTTTCAGAAATTTCTATTGTTTAATTGTTTTGTCTGTTACTGTGTCAGTGCATTTGTTCTAATATAAAAGACGAGTTTAGTCACTATAGTAAAGAACTTTTAGAACAAAATGTATATGTAACCTATATATCTGTCTCTTATACACATCTAGATGTGTATAAGAGACAGGTTGTATAGTACAACAGCCAACATATGGAGGCTGGCATGCACATTTGTATCTTTGAAAGTTTGCAACTTGAAGTTTCATGTGGTAGGGGCTTACTCTAGTACCTTAAGCTTCTTTAAAAGGATTACTCTGAATTTCTTTTCCAAAAGTTCATAGTTTTTCATTTCTTTAGGTTCAGTTATTCAGTTCAGTTCAGTTTAGTCACTCAGTCGTGTCCGACTCTTTGCAACCCCATGAATCGCAGCACGCCAGGCCTCCCTGTTCATCACCATCTCCTGGAGTTCACTCAGACTCACGTCCATCGAGTCAGTGATGCCATCCAGCCATCTCATCCTCGGTCGTCCCCTTCTCCTCCTGCCCCCGATCCCTCCCAGCATC
>SJYT01034147.1:201757-223301 GCA_006410635.1 Cephalophus harveyi | reverse complement strand
ATATATATAAAACCAAATATAACCTGTATATATATATAAAACCAAACTGGACAACTTAATGCTTGTGTCAGAGCTTTTATCCAGGTTCAATGGATGAAAGCTCTGACACAAGCATTAAGTTGTTCAGTTTGGTAGTGCTGTTAGTCAGAATTAACTTTTTTCAATTTGTAGCCTGTCTTCCCAGTTTGCATGAATAACATATAGGATTCAGTGTTTTATTATTAAAGCTTGTTTAATTCTTTGTGAGATTTTTTTTTGGAGACAGTCCATCTTTTAGGATAAAGTGGTTAGATGGCATCACCGCCACGAACGACATGGGTTTGAGTTGAGTCTGGGAGGTGGTGATGAACAGGGAAGCCTGGTGTGCTGCAGTCCATGGAGTTACAAAGAGTCGTACACGACTGAGCGACAGGACTGATCTTTTAGTTATTGAAATTGATATAGAGAGTAATGTCATTTATTGGAGCCATTTCAGCTCCTATTAATGAATTTTTAAGTACCATTGTCTCTTTATCTTTCTTTTCCTATTCAAAGTTGAATATTGTTACTTTCATATCAATATTTGAAATATAATCCCTAGTTAACAAACTTGCAGCACAGTCACTAAAATTCGTGCCTATGAGGATTAATGGATTGGGTCATAAATGAACTCTTAGATGTCTAGTCAACTTTTGTGATTTTGACCTTTTGTCTTTACACAATATACTTATCCATGCCTAGAGTGTTCTACTCATATGTCCAGCTCTAGTAGAATCTCCTTATATTGCAAAATCCTCTGACATTTATATAGTAATTATCTGGTGGGACTACTTGTATTCATGGCATAGCATTTTTCCCACAAATGTTTATAATATACAGTGTACAGTATAGAATATAAATGGCTTCTTTACTACACTTGAAGAAACTTTGAAAAATTAGTTTCTACTTGCTGATTTTCTCTTCTCTCATTTCTCTCTCGAACTCACTTCACTCAGGCTTTTACTTCCTCATTCTGTGGAAGCTGTACTTTTTGGGTCACCAGTGGTATCCATGTTGCTGAATCACAGAGTTAATTTTTAACTTTCATCTTCCTTGACTTATGAATACTCCTTGATATGGCTAATAACTCCCTCCTTGAAGTACTTGTCTGTTTGGTGTCTGGAACACCATATTCTTCAGGTTTTCCTGCTACAAATAGCTGCTACTGAAGATTCCTTGTGTGTTTTTCATCCCTTCAACCTCTTTATTATTGGGATTACCCAGGCCTTCGTCGTTAGAGTACTGCTTTTTCCTTCTTTGGCTCTGTGCACGTCAAGTTTTCAGTCCATCCCCACCTGTATTATGTAAACATGAAAAATCAGTGACTCCCAAAATATATATCCTGACACTTCCTTTGAAATCCACACTCATATATTCAGTTGCCTGCTCATCATCTCTGTTTGGATATCTATACTGCTTCTGTGATACAAGCTGCTTTAAGAAATCCCAGAATCTCATTCAGTGGCTGACCATAATAGAACTTTATTTAGTTTCTTATATAAAGTACATACAAGTTAGATGTTTCTGATGGGTGATTTATTTCTTCTTATAGCCACATTATCTTTAGTTCTTGGTTTCTAAGATCGCCAAATCCATCTGTTTCAAACCAGTAGAAGATGCATGGATGATTGTGTATAGAAACATTTCGTAGCCAAGTTTGGAAGTGACTCTTACCACTTCTGCTCACATTTCACTGGCTAGAGCTCAGTCATATTAATTATGGTCATATGGCCATAATTAATTGCAGAGGAGATTGGGGAAAGTGGTCTAGTTGTATGCCTAGACAGAAGAGAAAAATTTGTTTGGTGAAGAGTTAATCCTTTTCTAATAGGCACATCACACATAACATGTTTAAATCCGAATTCTTGACCTTCTTTATCAAAACCCATCCTTGGGAATTCCCGTGGTTAGGACTCCTTGCTTCCACCGGAGGGAGCATGGATTTGATCCTTGGTAAGAGAACTAAGATCCCACAAGCTATGCAGCCAAAGAAAAAAAAAGAATTGCCAAAATCTATTCTCACATTCTCTTCTATCTTTGTTAATGTCTATTCTTTTCCTCTAGTTTCTCAGATAAAAAGTTATGGCCTCTTCTCCTCTCATACCCCGTATATGATTTTCAGTGTTTCCTTTTGATCACTCAGCCTTCAAAATGTGTCCAGAATTCAATGACTATTTACCATTTCTACTGTTTCCATTTGTTCCCTGACACCCCCATCTTCTGTATTATTGCGGAGTCTACAAACAGGAGTTACTGCTTCTACAGTCACCTTCCCGCTCATACTGATGCTGTTTCCGCAGCCAGATTGAAACTCGGCAAATCATGTTACTTCCCTGCCTAAAGTATTCTAATATGCTCCCCATATTATGCTCCCCAAGAGCATATTATGCTCTTGGTAACTGGTCTCTGCTTATACTAAGACTCTTCATCCATTCAAAATGGCCTCCCTGCATTTCGTGGTTTCAGGTTACTTCAGGGCCCTTGAATTTACTGTTGTCTTTGCCTGAAATTTTCTTCCATATGCATAACTGGTACTTTCACGTCCTTAAGGTAGGTAACTTTACTCAAGTGTTACTTTCTCTTGGAATCCTTCCCTGCTCATCCTGTTTAAGGTATATACATGTCCCCTACTCTTTTCTTGGTATTTTCTATTCCTCTTTTGTGTTTCATTTTTCCTATGTCATTTCTTATTCTCTGTGGGAGGTATGGCTAGCTGATAATCTTGATTTCATGCTGTTTCTTCATGTGTAGATTGTTACTGGGAAATGACTATCCGATAAATGACCACAATGATCCATGTAGAGTCATATGATTTGGTAAGATCCGTGGAATGTAAATAGAGGATGTGTATGTCATTTCTGGGCTGGGTTGATGTAGCAGCCACTAGACCATTCCTATGCTCTTTTCCGATCTTGTATCTTAGCTTCAGGACTTTGATATCTACTTTAGTTCTAGGCCTCTTTCACACCATGTAACATTAATTAGCCTTGTACATCATATGCTTTGGAATCCGCTTTATTTTGAACAGTCTTCCATGTATGCTTGAACTTTCTTTCAAGTGTTATTCATTTATTCACTACATTGTATCTCAGAGAATTTTAAACCAATTTCAATAATGCATTAATAGACTAAAATCAGAAAAATAGGAAATTTAAAATTACTGTTGAAGACCCTCATCTTGTTTAAATTATTTTCATAATATCTTTATATAATCGCTGATCCTGTTTGTGACACCAGTTGTCTTGCTGTTCACACCATTTCCTGAACCCAGGGTAGGCAAGGCACGAGCTAAGAGGCTGCAAGGAGACGTGATGAGCCTTAGGAACTGCAGACACATTTATTCTCCCTGGCTGACAAAGCAGTCATAACACAACACATCCTCTCTCCTGGCTGGCCCAGCAGCCATAGCAACAGACACACTGTATTCTCTCCTCTCGTGGCTAACCCAAGGAACGCAGCCGTGAAATGCCACCGCTCTCTTAGGTGGAGCTTGTGCTTTGAGTTACAGCACCAAGTAGCTCCTGACCAAGTGAGCACCTTGCGATGTGCATGCACAGTGCTGCACTTGATGTCAGCTGTTACATAATCACTATTTACAAAACGTGGGACCAGAGAGCCTGAACTCGCCATCCTGGCCAACTTGCTCTCTCCCTACGCCTTGTGTCCTGATTTTAGATGATTCTTCCCTCTAACCTAATATTTTATATATTTGTTCCTGCCATCATAATGACTACTTAAAACTCTTTCAGTATTTCCCCATTGTTACAGGATAAAACCCAGACTCCTTAGAATGGTATGCCTGGTGTCAGGAAGAGATTGTTGAGCTAAAAGGTGTTCGAGTAGTTGGTTAAAGAGACAAACCAATATGAAAGAGTTAAGCCTTTAATCACTGTAGTAGTATAAGAGTTGAAAACTGTAGGACTCCTTCTGAAAAATTGTATTTCTTCTCAGAAACTTTGACCCAGGGGACTGTCAGCAGGTTCAGAATAGATCAGCATAGTTTAGTGTAGAAATTGGGGTGGTCTCACTATTGAGGGAGCCCGGAACAAAAGACTCCACTGGTTTTATGGACCCAGAGTTTGGAAGAAGGCAAAGGGTATGGCTCCAGTTGGCTGAATGAAAGTGTGGGCAAGTGTCCTCAAGATTTCCCCTCTCTCCTCTTTTAAACATGCATGGTCATGCTGTGTCCAAATCTTTGTGACCCCATGGACTGTAGCCCACCAGGCTCCTCTGTCCATGGAATGTTCCAGGCAAGAATACTGGAGTGGGTAGCCATTTTTGTCTCCAGGGGATCTTCCCAACCCAGGGATTGAACCTGTGTGTCTTTCCTCTCCTGCATTGTCAGGCAAATTCTTGTTCACTGCACTCTCTGGGAAGCCCCCTCTGGTAAAAATCCCTCTCCAAAGGTACACGAAGAGGACCAACAGTCAAAGCTTCAGATAAAGAACCCCAGGGATGAAGCTGCTGGGTCTAGGGTGCAAGCATGCCCAGGGCACGAGTGGCAGTGGAGTCCGAGTCCCCTGGCCGTGGCGGTTTTCAGACACTGCAGTGTGCTGGCTACACACCAAGTCTGGTTTGAGTTGGGGAGGGCAGCTTTCCCTGAAAGTGCCTGGAGGGTTAAAGCCTTTGTAATTGTTTATAATTAATCTGGAAAAAAAAAAATTCACGCATATTCCAGGAGTCAGACTCCTCAGATCATTCTCCGTGATCTGACTTGTGCCTGTTTCTATAGTCTCTTCGTTGGCCACTTCTTGCGTTAGACTCTCCAAAAGTTCTGAGACACTTAACTTGGGCATATATCCAATTGTTTCTTACTTGTTTGGCTTTGCTAGTGCTTTTCCTTCAGAATGAATGCTTTTCCTTCTTCTGGTTAGCATCTGTTAACTCTTAGTCCCAATTTACATCTTATCACCTTCCAGGTTGCTTTCTATTACTTTGGAAAATGCCTCTCCATTGTGTTCTCAAAGGACTTTTTGTATATATTAAAATTGTCTCTTCCGTTGTGTTCTCAAAGGACTTTTTGTATATATTAAAATTGTCTCTTCCATTTTGTATATATTAAAATCCGTTTCTTCCATTGGACTGTGAGGTCCTTGAGGATAATGACTCTGTCACCAAATGACTCCTTAAGTCTCCAGTGCCTGGTATAGATCCTTGAGCATCATTGGTTCTTAATAAGTGTTTGTTGATTAAATAGATGAATGAATGAGTGAAATACAAGCTGGTTAGTTTTTCATCTCTAGTCCTTTACAACCAGGCGAGAACCTTTCTTTTTTACTTAATTTCCTACTGGGACCAACCAAATGAAATTGCTTAATTTTCTGACTTCTATACTTTGCTATGTTCTCTTAAAAGCCTACAATGCCATCTTCTTCCTAGTATATCAACTGAAACTTGACCCCTTCTTAAAGGTCTTTCTCAAAAATCTCTTACTCCTTCAAGTGTTTCCTGATCCCTTTAAAACATGTGTGATCACTTACTCCTTTTTCTGAATTTCCAAAGCTCTGGATTTTTACTTTTCTTACTGCATGAATCTTATGCCATGTAATTCTTTGCTTCTTTTATCCCATTTATTAGATTGTAAATGCCTTGAGATTAGAGATCCTGTGTTCCTCATATCAGTGTCCCTTATAGCACCTCAATCAGTGCTTTCCAAATAGTAGTGGACACTCAGAAAAAAAATGTTTGTAAATGAATATAAGTAAGCCAAAGCAGAACTGGTTATTGGGAACCAGAAAAAATATGAAATGCAGTAAAGAAAGGCAGGAAAATAAATCACTTCCGAATGTGAAAAATTGCTTCAAAATGGAAAGTACTAGAAAGTTTCTAGGGGATGACAGCAACTATTGAAAGAACCGGCTTCCAACTGTCTTAAAAACCTGGAAGTGTAACCTAATAAGCCTGTTCTCCCCTGTGGATAAGGAGCATATACTTTTGCTAATTTATCTAGGTTACAAAGCATGGTATATATATTTTCTATTTTATGCTAGGTAAAATCTGTTATTTGCTTTTCCCAGTATTTCCAGCACATTACAGCACCCTGAGCATTTTGGATTAAAGGCAGCAAGTGTTGAATTATGCTGGCTTGCTGATGCATTTCAGCCTTTAAATCATTTATTTAAAAATATGAATGTCATACATGGGAGGCTGATACTTCTTTGCCTTTTCCATCTCTCCCTATAACTTATAAACTATCTTAAGAACAACAGCAACAAAAATGTGCTATAGGGCCTGAGTTTGAGAAAAAAGGATGTCCTAGATGCCAAAGTAGTGGTTCTCTGCCATGAGACTGGATTCCTATGTATGCGTAAAAACCATGGAGTTTCTACACATTTGGGGCAGGTGATCAGAGCTACTAGAAACATTCAGTGCATATGAATAGATTCCAGACATGGAATCTATTTTTAGTAACATGCTGACCTATACTACACAGTACTCATAGTATTTACTTTACTTACCTGATAAAGAGCAACGGAGCATTATAACCCCTTCCACACCAAACTTAAAGCCTTGCTATTTCAATTTTGGTGAGGCAACCCACTCCAGTACTCTTGCCTGGAAAGTCCCATGGATGGAGGAGCCTGGTGGGCTGCAGTCCATGGGGTCGCTGAGGGTCGGACACGACTGAGCGACTTCACTTTCACTTTTCACTTTCCTGCATTGGAGAAGGAAATGGCAACCCACTCTAGTGTTCTTGCCTGGAGAATCCCAGGGATGGGGGAACCTGGTGGGCTGCCGTCTATGGGGTCGCACAGAGTCGGACACAACTGAAGTGACTTAGCAGCAGCAGCAGCAGTGCTGGGAAAAGTAATATCTTGTAATTGTTCTCTGTTGGAATGTATCCAAATAGTCATATAATTTATAAAAAATTTAGGTTCCATTCTAATCCATCTTTTTATAAAAGAGATGTTAAAACGTATAAATGAAGTGTCATAATATATTTCTGAGACTAGTATGAATATCTTGGTGTAGAAGTAGTAGCATTACCAAAATCCTTTGGTAATGAAGAGTTCCAGATGGAAGGTCTAGCTTTGTTTTTTCGTGGCTAAATGGCTTGACTTCTGAGCCTTAATTCTTCACCTGTTAATTTGGTGGTATATTCCTAATTTATAGGATTGTTTTGAGAATTAAATGAGATCATGTATAAAATACTTAGTGTAGTAAGTCAGTAAATTTTAGTTCCCATGCCCTTTCCAGAAGCTCAGAGTAATTTATTTCTCAAGAGAGTGAGATCCTATCTTCCTAAGGCTTCAGATTATCCTTTGTGTGTACATTGTCCAGCTCTGTGACTATTTGTTACTGTGATGATACAGCTTAAATATTGAAGACAGTCTCCAAATATAGTACAAGCTCAATCTTTACTTCTAGGCATGGTTTAATACAAGTTGAAAATTCATAACAGTAACAGATAAAAGGACAGGATACACTGATTAAACATATATTGATTAATTGTTTGGGAAATCAAATTATCATCAATATCAATGACTTGAAAGCAGGGTAAATTTGGTTTCCTGAAGAATCAGTGTGTAATGAACTTCATATAAGTATTGTTTCATTGAGGTCCAGGAAGATCATGGGTTTATCATGCTTACCCATCCCAGACGTTCTCATCGTTTTCCTACTCATTTTCTTTTAACCTTCCTTGACTGATTTTAGCTGACTGCTCTTTTTACTGTTGCCTCTTAGGTTGCTGAATATGGCTAGGGATGGGGAGGATCACATTTGTACAGATTAGTGCCACTTCAGCCAAATGGTTTCCATTCTTTGCTAGGCCTTCAGAACTACTTAAGTCATCCTCAAACTTTCCTTTAGTTAGCTTTCTTTCACACTCCCCAAGGCAGATCTCTAAAATTTTATCCTTTCATTCTGTACTTTACTCAAAACCCTCCTATTTAATAGAAGAAATAGAAATAACCAGGCCGAAATTAGTTCTTCAGTTTTTCTTCTCTTCATTTAAACTCATGTATTAAAATGCACAGCCTTGTAACCTTCCATCTTGCCACAGAAGGAAATGATTTGTTTACTTCCAAGGCCATGGTGCTCTTTGTGCAGGATCGTGCCTCTTCTCTTTCTCTAGTTTGCTCTTACCTCCTCCTCGCTGTCTTCATTCTTTGGAGTTTGTCTTTTTCACTTGCACGCATACTCATCTGTTTTTCACCTTCTTTAATTACCTTATCTCCCTAGTTCCTTTCATTGACAAAAAATTTTAATAAAGTCAGTAACTTTTATATATTGACACAATGCAATATTTTTCAGCAATAAACAGAAATATAGTGCTGTTATAGCCATGACATAGTTGGATCTCAAAAACATTATTCTGGGCTTCCTTGGTGGTCCAGTGGTTGGGAATTTGCTTTGCAATACAAAGAACACCAGTTTGATCTCTGGTCAGGGAAGATTCCACATGCCATGGGGCTGCAAAGCACATATACTACAGCTACTGAGCCCATGTGCCACAACTGCCGAAGCCCAGGTGGCCTGGAGCCCATGCTGCACAACAAGACAAGCACCTCAGTGAGAAACCTGTGCACCAGGCCTGGAGAAAGCCTGTGAACAGCCAAGAAGAGCCCTTCATTCATCTAAATAAATATTTATTAAGTAAATAATATTTAATTTAAATGATTAAATATTTAGTAATTTAAAAAATAATTGTAAAACAAATATAAATTTAATAATAAATATTTACAAATATGAGTATTTACATTTATGTAACTTAAATCTTAATAAATATTTTTAAAAAGAGATGTTACTGCTCATATAGTCAAATATATGAAGAAAATAAAACCATTATGCTAAAGTGAAAGTCAGTCAGAGAACTCTACCTACTGTATAATTCCGTTTGTGTAAACTATGGAAGACAGGTAAATCTGTAGAGAAAGATAACTAAGCTAATCATTTCCAGGACTGATAAAGGACTTTTTAATGGTCTTTTTTTCCTTAATCAGTTTTGAGGTCACTGGTGATACCACCTTAAGCACATTGTATTATCCAAGTAAATAAATGGCATCTAGAAGTATCTGAACACTTAAATTTATTATCAGCTATAAATAATGCCATATATTTATTTGCATAGCATTTTACTTAAGTTGAAGCAATTTCATATACTTTATTTTTTTGATTCCTCACAATAGCACTTTTGTAAATGAATAAATTAGAATTATTTTATTAAAGCAGTGAGGTGAGGTGAGGTGAGGTGAAGTCGCTCATTCGTGTCCGACTCTTTGCGACCCCTTGAACTGTAACCTACTAGGCTTCTCCGTCCATGGGATTCTCTAGGCAGGAATACTGGAGTGGATTGCCATTTCCTTCTCCGGGGGATCTTCCCGACCCAGGGATCGAACCCGGGTCTCCCGCATTGGAGGCCGACGCTTTAACCTCTGAGCCACCAGGGAAGCCCCATTAAAGCAGTGGAGGCCCAAAAATGATAAATGACTTACGTAGAAGTTGTAGATCTGGTATATGATACAGCTAATGTGACTATCTTTATAGAAATGGAGCAATAATATTTTTACCATATACAGAAATTTTTAAGCCTAGTGATTTTTTAATAAAAAATTTTCTAAAACTTTAGCTACCCTTTATGTTATAGTATGAATTAGTTATAAATTTGATTTTAAAGAATCTTCCTTAAAAGATAAATTAGGCTCAGTTCTTTGGTATCTTTTGTATATAATGGAGATGTTAAAGAAAAAAATGCATTTTCATGGTCTCTCTGAAAAGTTCCAATACTAACAATGATGCCTTTAACCAATTACTTATACTTTGACTTGTTTTAGATTGGCCCAAACTTAAGACACTGCAATCCAAAGCAAACCCTATATTGTCTAAACTATATACTGTGAAATCCTGTACTTATCCATCCCCAGAGAAGGGAGAATAGTGGGTATGGGATTTCTTTGGAGGGAAATAAACATTTTAAAATTAGATTATTGTGATAGTTGCACAACTCTGTACACATTACAAAGCATTGAACTGTACACTGTAAACAAATGAGCTATATAGTATATAAATTATATATTATAAAATTGTTTAAAACACACAAAAAGCAATCAAAAGCTTCCCTCCATTCTTCATCCTTCTGGACATTTTTATCAGAATTAAATATTGCTGGCCATTCAGTGCTCTGAAGAATCTTTGCTTGTTTGTCTTTTTGGCACCATTCTATTTTGCTTCTTCTATTATCTTATTGATTATGAGAATCAATTACTTCCTTTCCTGTTTATTTCTTTCCTCTTTTGTAATTTTTAAATATTAGAATTTCCTAGATTTCACTTTTTCCTGTCCTTTCAATACAGTTTTCACTGGATCTAGCACAGTACCTAGCTAATAGTAAATACTCAATAAATTTTTGTTAGACAAATATCTAAGCCCATTGACTTCCAAGGCTAATCAGTCTCCCAATTTTATATGTCTAGTCCAGACTGCTTTTCCGAGTTCCCAAGTTATATTGCTTACTTATTAGACATGCCTACCTAGACTTTCCAGGTGGCGCTAGTGGTGAAGAATCTGTGTGCCAACGAAGGAAATGCAAGAGAGGCTTCAGTCTTTGCGTCCAGAAGATCTCCTGAAGTAGGGAATGACAACCCACTCCAGTATTCTTGCCTACAGAATTCCACGGACAAAGGAGCCTGGCAGGCTACAGTCCCTGGGGCTGGAAAGAGTCGGATATGACTGAGCGGCTGTGTACACCTAGATATAATTAGGAATCTATGATATGGTTATTCTCGCCAACCATGTCTACTTAAGCTGCTTCATTTCAGTTAAATAGCATCTTTATCCCCTCCTCTTTTGATCACAAACCTCAATTTTATTCTCATTATCTCCTTTTTTCTCACCTCCCACATTGAATGTCTCATCAAATCTTATTCCATTTCACATATGTCTCTGAAATCGTAGCCTCTACACTCATCCCCACTGTCTTATTTTATATTGCTGCCACACTCCAGTGTTCTTGCCTGGAGAATCCCAGGGACAGGGGAGCCTGGTGGGCTGCCGTCTATGGGTTCACACAGAGCTGGACACGACTGAAGCGACTTAGCAGCATATAACATACAAGGCTGATCATAAATCATCCTTTATTTGAAAAGTTTGGTTATCTCTCTGTTGACTATAAGATATAAAAAGTAACTATTTTAGTTAGCCATACAGTGACTTTTGAAATCCTGATTCTAACCCTGTGTTTCCTGCCTTAGTTTTTGCCACTCTGAGGCTGCTTTGAAATGATCTGTCTTACCCAAACCCTCTTCGACAGAAATGCCTTTTTATGTCAGCCTTTGCGTATGATGTTTCTTCTGTTTGTAATGCCTTTTCTATTTTGCCAAGCGGACTCCTGTTTATCATTTAAATTATTTTTAGAAAATCATCTTGTTCATTCTTTAATTATTAAGTGCTGGCTTTGTTTCAGTTACTGTGCTTGGTCAGTGAGTTACATAGACACAAACCCTTGTCCTCATGGAACTTACAAAATAGATCCTCACTGAAAGCTTAATGAAATCTTCAGTCCTCTCAGGCAGGGTTAATTAGTACTTTGATTGTAGCTATAATAGTATCCAAAAGAGTTTCTAGAGGAAATGTCTTGTGAAAAGCTCATTGGCTTTGAAGTCCGTAGACTCTTATGATTTACTACTGATGGATAAGACTGAGCTTTTTCATCTTAAAAATGAAAAGAGCAGTATTTAATCATGGAAGGCTTGTAGTGAGGCTTGTTGATAATACATGTAAAAGAGCCTATGTCTAGCATACAGCAGCCTAATGCAGTAATTGTTATCTAATTTAAAATTTTATTGTTTATATTTGATAATTTTCTTATTCTGATTCTAATGTAAAAAATTCTGTGCTGAACCTAGCATAGCTTATTTGTAGGTACCAAGATTTGGTACATAGTTGGCACTCAACTGATTTTTGCTGAATTATTTTTTACATAAGATTTTTGGGGAAAAGAGAACAGATCTTTGCAATTGGTGTGGCTACTGAGGTGAATTTTAGAGTTTCTGGTATCCAATGATATCATGTATTTTAATTTGTTTTTCAATTCTGTGTTGTTAGAGTCTTAACTGGTAGTACAATTAATATTAGATTTTGATTTCTCATAACCTACTCCTGGTAAAAATACTGAGTGAATAAAGAAATGGTTAACAGGCTAGCAACAGCTAGGAAAACTTTGGTATTATTTTTTGAATAATTGACTCCATTGCAAGATTGTATTTCTTTTGAAATGTCCAGATTTAATGAAGATGGGTCTCTAGTTGTCTCTGAAAGCAAACAGAAATTCACTGAATAGCACCATTGCTTAAGTTCATTACTACATAAAATGTAATTTTACCTAATTAACACATATGATGCTCTAGTGACTCGAATGTAATATAAATTCTCTATGTAAGTAATATAAATTCTCTATATAAGTCCTTGATAAAGAAAGGATTCCGCTTCAAAAGGTGTCTCTTCTGCAACTGAAGGATTTTTTCCTTTTTTTTTTTTTATTAAGATAGCATAGTGCATAGATCACTTGCATTTGATTTATAGTTGGTATCTGGTAAACAGGTTTTAGTTAATATTCTGTCTATCTGCATGAAGGCACAGTAGATTTCAGCTTGTGAGATAAAGCATTCTTTTATATTGTACGATAACCTATATAGTACCTGCACATTATTTCACCAAGATTTATGCAGAAAGTGAAACCCTTCTAGAACTTAAGCACTTTTATCTTCTAACTGACAGTGCACTGAAAATGTTTATGTGCTTCTTTTTTTAAAGGTTACCATTTAAGTTGTAGCTAATGTCTAGTGTTAATTCTTAATCTAAAACTGTAGAATTAGAAGCTAGCCAGATATAGGAGTCAGAAAAATAGGTAACATACAAATTTGAGAGCAAAATATGAATACCAAAATTTTCTAGGATTTAGAACTTTTTTCTGGCCAGAGAATTCATTACTGACTTGTGGTAAGGTCGTCAAGATTTATCAGGTATTGTCAGAGGAAAATAGGAAAGATCGAAAATGGAATGTTTTATTTTTCTAATATAATTGAATTTGACAGTTATTCTTTTTAAGACTAGAATTCATTTATTGGTATAGATCCAAGTTACATAAAAATAACCCTAGATTTCACAAACATGCATATATTTGACTATTTAAAATAATATGACAGTGCATTTAGATTATAGAATGACTAGAATAATTTTTATAAGAGCTACCCCTCATTTCAGTAATTAACATTGTTTTACTGTAATAGAATGATAGTAGAACATAATATACCTTAATAGAACAATATGAATTTAATGACTTCAGTGAAATAAATATCAGTGTTTCTCTTTTGTTCTTGATTATTTTATTCTGAATATTGAATTTTTGCCTGTTTTTTTTTGACAGTCATGCCTATTTGTGATCTGAACACCTTTTCCTGCATCAGGGAAGTGCTAAATGTGTGACTGCTACTGATAGCATCTGAAGGGCTTATTCTGTTCCCAGTTCTGAAGATTAGGTTTAACTTGGGCAGAGAATAAAGGAGCCTGAGCAAAGAAAGGAGCGGGGAGAAGATAAGAGGTTCTCAGAGCACCCTGTCATTTCTCATAGGGTGCTTGAATACAGCAGCACAGAAGGAACATTGCACAACTCCAGGAGTGCCACTTGCACAAATTGTGGTGAGAACAGCGCTCCTTTGGGGTGTGCCATTTAATAGAGCTCTGCTCTGTCACTCATAATTTTTGAATTCTTACTGTTTTCTCATCTGTCTTTTCTCAAGGTCAGAGACAAAATACCTTAATAATCTTTGTATCCCTAGCTGCTGGCTGAAGGTTGAGTTAGTCATTATTAGACAGTGTTTTAGGAGTCTACTTCAGTATCCATCCATTCAGCACTGTTAATTGGCCGATTGGATTGTCATACTTTCTCTGAGGAAAGCTAAAGTTTAGAGAGTCTTATAATTTACTTGTGGAAAATAATATATTATTTGTAGGTAAACCATTCAACTATTAGAGGAAGATTATGGATCATCCCTTAGTTACTGATTCTCTGTTTTAATATTTCTTCCTTTTCCAAGTGATTCTCTTTTGGCTCATCCTTATTCATGTTCTTCAGTAGATCAAAGCACTGTCAAGTGGGCCTGGGAGGGGGACAGATAGCCTATTTATTTCATCAGTCATTGCCATTTCCTTCTCCAGGGGATCTTCCCGACCCAGGGATCAAACCTGGGTCTCCCACATTGGAGGCAGACGCTTTAACCTCTGAGCCACCAGGGAAGCCCTTTTATTCAGAAAGTACATATTCTTTATATAAAAATGGCATTGCGTTATATTATGTAGCTCATAACAATATGTTAAAGTTCTGTTTGTACAAATACATATATGTGTAGGTTTTTAAAAGGGTAGAAAGGTATTTAGATGACTTTTGCAGAGTCAGACATGACTGATGCAGCTGAGCATGCCCGCATGCTTATACTTTGAAAAAGACAGGCCTGTGTTATCATGTTAATGTTAGACTTTGAGATTAGGCCAAAGAAAGGGGAAGAAATAATTAGAAAGGAACATTAGAACATTTATTTTCACTATCATTATTTACACATGCACAACTTTTCACATACAGTGTATTCCTGTTAGTCAAAGGTACTTGGAGCTTGTGTACTAACAGGGGACCTAACTACCAGACCTTTTATAGAGAAGGCTTTATTTCTAGATCTTATAGAGCCTAGGGTTACATCCTGAATTCGAGTACTTTTTTGAGGATCTTAATTATTTGTAGACGTGGATATAGATGAGGTTTGTGAATGTGGGATATATAGAGGTATAGGTATGTAGTGATCTAGATGTATAAGTTCTCAGAATAAGTGATTTCTCGTCTTATCCATGCTTGTATTTGGCTAGCAGTCTGTTTCTGAATACATGATATCTTTTAAAATTTTCTACCATACCATAGTGATAACTACAAAAATATACAACAGCTTAGTTCATAAACTTATGAGAAAAGTGTTGGATCAGTTTCCCAAATATGTCAGTTTCTTATTCTTTTCCCCCAAGAAGGAGATTTTGGAGAGGGAGTGTCAGTATTTCCTAAATAAGAGTGAAATCTTTATGTGAATAATCAAAAGATACTAAGTTGATGATTGGCACCTACACATTCCCCTTTCCAGTCATGTTCTAAACTGACAAATTGTGACTCATTTTCTCAGTGATAGAGCTTTATGCTGAGACTGTATGTTGTTGGAAGGAGCAGAGTTGGGACAAAACCGTGAATTTTTATGTCTCAGTTTCTTACTATGTAGATGACTTTAAACTTACTAGTAATTATCCTTATCTGAAAGAAAAAATGAATATAACTTATTTTTTCAAAGAACATATATTACTCTTAACAATCAGAAATTGGTTGATAAATGCTAATTTTTTCAAATGAGGCTAATAGTGATTCCATTTTGAGTAAATTCCTTGAAGGTTTTTATTCTGCATCATCTGGAGAGACTTTTAAAAATGTATTGAAATTGTTGGTCTCTCTAACTGATTTTTGTAATCCATTGTGGATCTGTGATCTGAAATCAGTGCTTTCGCTTGTATCTTCAGACTAAATTGTTGTAACGGGGTCGACAACTTGTATTGAGAAGATATTCTGAGATGTAGTTTTCAGGATAGTGGAAAGATTATCATGCTGAGGTATAGATTTCTTCATTTTATTTGGATATATCTAAAGTATATTTAAATTTTTGATAGAATGTTTACATTTGAAGACGGAAGTCCATAATTAGGGTAAATAAAACTTACCTTAAAATTTTTTCTAAGATGTGCAGTTTTTCTGTTTCTAATACATCAGTGTTTTTGTTTCAGCCAAATGTCACCATTGTGACCATTATTTGTTACTGTTGAAGAGCACAAAAATAAATACTATAGTTCTGTTTCCTCCTAATTGTGGTTATTATTGTTACAGATATTTTCTTTGAGTTTCTTGAAAATTTGTGAATGATTTTATAATTCCTCTGGGTTTTCTACTGCTTGACAAAAATGATCACACACATGCTTTAATAGCCATCAGATTTGACTTCTCTCTCAAGTATTATACTGGAATCTATTGTTACCTAATTTAGTAACAATTTTGTAATAGCAGCTTAACATCTCTTATAATTTTAATTGTTATCAAGAAGAATGACATCGTTTAATCTGACTCAAAATTCAGAAGGATGGATGAATGACAAATTAATAATTTACCACCTTTGCATAACACTGAAGCACGGAATATTAGAAGGATTGATGGCAGAAAAGGTTAACAAATTTTAGCAGCTTTCATTAGCTTTACACCGTCATATGTTTGTGGTGCTGACTGAAATAGGCTTTGTAGGAGATCTCAGTCTAGGGAACTAATTACTTGTGCCGATTGCTGCTCTGATGAATAGACCCTCATTGTATCATTCCCCTGAAGACGAGGAGCAGCCTGTGATTCACGACTGCATCCTGGCTGATATTTGATAATAATTTTAACAGATAAATGTAGGTGGGCAGAATGATGAAGTACCTAAAGAAATAATTAGAAAGGAACATTAGAACATTTATTTTCACTATCATTATTTACACATGCACAACTTTTCACATACAGTGTATTCCTGTTAGTCAAAGGTACTTGGAGCTTGTGTACTAACAGGGGACCTAACTACCAGACCTTTTATAGAGAAGGCTTTATTTCTAGATCTTATAGAGCCTAGGGTTACATCCTGAATTCGAGTACTTTTTTGAGGATCTTAATTATTTGTAGACGTGGATATAGATGAGGTTTGTGAATGTGGGATATATAGAGGTATAGGTATGTAGTGATCTAGATGTATAAGTTCTCAGAATAAGTGATTTCTCGTCTTATCCATGCTTGTATTTGGTTAGCAGTCTGTTTCTGAATACATGATATCTTTTAAAATTTTCTACCATACCATAGTGATAACTACAAAAATATACAACAGCTTAGTTCATAAACTTATGAGAAAAGTGTTGGATCAGTTTCCCAAATATGTCAGTTTCTTATTCTTTTCCCCCAAGAAGGAGATTTTGGAGAGGGAGTGTCAGTATTTCCTAAATAAGAGTGAAATCTTTATGTGAATAATCAAAAGATACTAAGTTGATGATTGGCACCTACACATTCCCCTTTCCAGTCATGTTCTAAACTGACAAATTGTGACTCATTTTCTCAGTGATAGAGCTTTATGCTGAGACTGTATGTTGTTGGAAGGAGCAGAGTTGGGACAAAACCGTGAATTTTTATGTCTCAGTTTCTTACTATGTAGATGACTTTAAACTTACTAGTAATTATCCTTATCTGAAAGAAAAAATGAATATAACTTATTTTTTCAAAGAACATATATTACTCTTAACAATCAGAAATTGGTTGATAAATGCTAATTTTTTCAAATGAGGCTAATAGTGATTCCATTTTGAGTAAATTCCTTGAAGGTTTTTATTCTGCATCATCTGGAGAGACTTTTAAAAATGTATTGAAATTGTTGGTCTCTCTAACTGATTTTTGTAATCCATTGTGGATCTGTGATCTGAAATCAGTGCTTTCGCTTGTATCTTCAGACTAAATTGTTGTAACGGGGTCGACAACTTGTATTGAGAAGATATTCTGAGATGTAGTTTTCAGGATAGTGGAAAGATTATCATGCTGAGGTATAGATTTCTTCATTTTATTTGGATATATCTAAAGTATATTTAAATTTTTGATAGAATGTTTACATTTGAAGACGGAAGTCCATAATTAGGGTAAATAAAACTTACCTTAAAATTTTTTCTAAGATGTGCAGTTTTTCTGTTTCTAATACATCAGTGTTTTTGTTTCAGCCAAATGTCACCATTGTGACCATTATTTGTTACTGTTGAAGAGCACAAAAATAAATACTATAGTTCTGTTTCCTCCTAATTGTGGTTATTATTGTTACAGATATTTTCTTTGAGTTTCTTGAAAATTTGTGAATGATTTTATAATTCCTCTGGGTTTTCTACTGCTTGACAAAAATGATCACACACATGCTTTAATAGCCATCAGATTTGACTTCTCTCTCAAGTATTATACTGGAATCTATTGTTACCTAATTTAGTAACAATTTTGTAATAGCAGCTTAACATCTCTTATAATTTTAATTGTTATCAAGAAGAATGACATCGTTTAATCTGACTCAAAATTCAGAAGGATGGATGAATGACAAATTAATAATTTACCACCTTTGCATAACACTGAAGCACGGAATATTAGAAGGATTGATGGCAGAAAAGGTTAACAAATTTTAGCAGCTTTCATTAGCTTTACACCGTCATATGTTTGTGGTGCTGACTGAAATAGGCTTTGTAGGAGATCTCAGTCTAGGGAACTAATTACTTGTGCCGATTGCTGCTCTGATGAATAGACCCTCATTGTATCATTCCCCTGAAGACGAGGAGCAGCCTGTGATTCACGACTGCATCCTGGCTGATATTTGATAATAATTTTAACAGATAAATGTAGGTGGGCAGAATGATGAAGTACCTATCCAAGCTCCATGACTATCAAAGCCATACACATAGCCATCTGTGTACCGCCTTTCCCCCACTATCCTAAGGAGAATTTTATTAATTGAGTTCGAACAACTGTTTTCTATGTTTATGTGTATTCTATAGGTATTTCTTATTTAACTTTAAATGCTATCATAATAATAGCTTTCATTTGAAAGACAGCAAAATAAGAATGAAAGAGGGTTTTAATTTTTTTCTCTTTGAGGACTACAGTTCTTACACATTTTTGTATTCTACTTAGATTACTTTATATTTCCTCCTCTTTAGGCATGAACAAAATCAACAAAGGAAATCTTCTCTGTTTCCTTGTCTCCCCAGCATTCTCATGAAGAGCATAGGATTCCTATTGTTTTTGAAAAACATTTTCTTTAAATAATGCCCTGTTTTTTAATGTATGCTTTCATTAATCTGAGCCAATTCTTAATTGGTGAAGTACTTATTTACAAATCTATTTTGAACTTTTAAAAGTAGCCTCCTTTAAACCATCAAAATGTGGATAACTTTTATGTAGGTATTTTGGGACTGTCAGTTGGTCAAGGCTACTAATTTGTCAAAGGTGACAGGTACAATTTTATTAGCTCATGAAATACAAGTGAGGTTTTATTTTGCATTAGTCATTTTTTTTTTTGCAGAATCTTTGATTATGAATTTTAAAATTTCATTATTGAAACTTACAGGTTTTCATGTTGTATATCTCTAGTGTAAATATATTCTGCAGAGATTTTTTTTTTAACTGTAAATGAAAAAACTTCATATTAGTGTTTTCCTTAGAAAACATTTTTCAGCATGCTAGATCATGATTAGTTAATAGAAAAGAAAGTTGACATTCATATATTGCCATGTAAAAAGATCTACATAATTGGGGAAAATAGAGTGGAACTTGAATTGAGTGAACCCTTTAAAAAATACATTCCTAAAAGTATGCTTTTGATACAGCAATTATTGCACATCATATACCATGTAGTTTTTAATTAAATATAAAAACAGACTACATAAAACAGAAATCCAATCTGATTTGCTTGAAAATAGATTGCTATTTCACTCTATAGGAATGGTTTATTTAAAAACAGTAAGTGGAAAAGAAATGCATTTTCTTGTGTTGTTCTAAGCCTCAGGGGCTAAATGTAATGAATATTTTAAGAGATTATTTTAATTAAATTCCTGCACATCTAAACAGAGTAATATTTTATTATCACATACATAACCATGTAACTGAGATATTCATTAAAGTTAACACTTTCTGGACCAAGAATTCATGGTATGATTTACTGACCTTGTGCAAAAAGGCACAAATTAGGAAGAAAAATGAAGGGGGACAGACTTTGATTAATATAGGTAATGCTATCCCATATTTATAATAGCCTTTTCCCTATTCTGGTTTATAAATGCAGCCACAGAGAAAGGTGCCCTGCTGAGGCTGAAATGAGGCTGAAATCAGAGCACATGCCACTGGAGTGTGGGGAAACTGATCACACTGTCAGCAATTCATTTCAAAATGATGTATTTAGTGCTCATTTCACCTTCCAAGAAAAAGGAAAAGGAGTTCCTTAGACTGGAAGGTGATATTGTTATTTTCAAGGACATACCTAAGTTAAAGATTGCAGAAAGGGGAGTGTGAGGTGGAGGGAGAATTAAGAGGAATGGGAGGGAAAAAAAGGCAGAGCAAACAAGGAGAGCTTTATGCAGAAATTCAGTGCTACCACGCTGTTTGATAATTGCTAACATATGTGGCTTCTCTGTTTCATTGTAGTCGTCCTCGTGAGTTCTGGCGCCTCGACTACTGGGAAGATGACTTGCGGCGCCGGCGACGATTTGTGCGTAACCCTCTAGGATCGACACATCCTGAAGCGACACTAAAAACAGCCGTGGAACATGGTCAGTGTGTAAACCACTCCTTGCCAGTAGCGAGCAGCAGGTACAGTACTTGGTAATGAAGAGCATAACTTCATTATTACAAGGTACTGTAAAATGCTCCAGTGCCATATTCCCCAGCTATTCACCCTGGAATCAGAAGTTAAATTTTTATAGTTAGTGTAGGGTCCTAATTAAATTATGGTGTTAAGTGAATTTATTTATTATGTTACACATGCAAAGCTTACTTAACATAGACCCTTTGTTTCAGAGTAGGAAGATAAAATATTTCTCCTTTTAAGTGACATACTCAGCTTTGAGTGAATTAATCCAGGACGTCTGTCTTAAATCCATGAATATCAGAAAGACAGCATTTACAAACCAAATAGGTTTCCAGGTCTTGTTGGGTGTGTATGGTTTTCCCTCAATCATGGTATTTTAGCATGAGATTATGAAGTGGGAGAGAGTAATAAACGTCCAAGTGCCTCGACACTTTCTGAGCCTTGATTTGTAGATGGTTGTGATAGATGGCTCCTGGAAAAAGAATAGACATTATTTTCATATGTTCCTGTTCTGCATAATCTTGTTATCAGAACTTAACAATTTTTCCTTTTTTGATATAATGCATAGCACTGTGATTCAGTTGAGGTAGAAGCCTCATGAGCAAATTGGGAAAACTGAAAAAGTCCTTTGGACCTGATAATATACCGTCTTTGATCATGGGGTTTCTACATAGGTTTTGTAATTTTTGAAAGCCAGTTAAGTTTTGTTGGTTAAGGGGGGGAAATGTACCCACTCATATTAAATTGTTTTTGATTTTATAAAATAAAAATTGGTTAGTTTTTAGTAAGATGAGAAATAGTTCTGATTTCCCTTCTTTGGGGTATTAGTTTAGTATGCAGCAGCTTATAGTTAAATGATAATATGTAATGTCCAAAATAAATGTTAAATTACATTCAAGAAGGATATTAAGAATTTAGATTAAAAGTCTGTGATCTTAGGTTTGGCCTCAGTCAGGCAGCTTAACCTCTTGCACTCAGCCTTAAAGAGCCATTTCTGGAAGAAAATGTCCACAATATGTCATCAGATACAACACCAAATGTGACATCAGTCCTTTAAAATAAATGATCATACAGAGAATAGTCAATAACAAAGTGATCTTAAAGCA
>SJYT01034147.1:185144-200575 GCA_006410635.1 Cephalophus harveyi | reverse complement strand
GTCAAAATATACTTTTATACAAGTGTAGGATACACTCTCAGATGTGTATAAGAGACAGGTAGTAGATACTTCCAATTAAGAAGATGTTATATTTTATATAACATAAAAAAAAAGTAAAAGCTCTAGCTAATCAAATATTATATATTATAAAATTTTGAATAATAATGATTAGCCAGTTTTGGAACTCAGCACATTGTTTGATGTCTGTGCGATTTATGCTACTGTACTAGGTAAGCAAAGAGCTTAATTTTTTGATGTTTTATTAATTGGAGTATCTTTTAGTTCACATTCAATTTTAGTTTTGTGTTAATTATAAAGGTCTTTGTTTTTTTAATCCTAACTTAATTATAGTAAGGAAGCTAATAAAAATAAATATTGATATATTAAGAATCAAGAATGCAAAACAGCATAGTTAATGTGATCAAAATGCAGTTGAAATCATAGAATTTATTGTGGATGAACACTGTGCTTCAGTGTTGGAGTCAAAGAATTAAATAGATTTTCCTGAAGATAGTATGTCACTTTAATGCTCTTAGGACTTCTCATTTTATTTGTAATTTAACTAAGGAGACAGGACATTTTGAAAATGCAGAATCTTAAAACATCACAAACTATAGTACTATTATTCAAAGAAGGTATCTAAATAGAAATACTGTTGGCAATTAGTTATGTATTTTAGTAGTAGGAGCCATCTTTTTTTATAGATTGATTTGATTTGAAGGAAAGCCTCTGGTGTAAGGGTGGCAGAGTAAATACCTGAAGAGTGATGTTCTCTGTTCAGGCGATCAATACCAGCCCCATGACTCTACTTCTGGCTACCTTCTAGTTAAAAACAAATTTTTTAATTCTGACAATTTAATTGCCCTTCCCAAGTTCACATTAACTTGCTTGGGGAAAAGGGCTTTAGGTGATTTTTCACAGAGAGACCCTCCAAAGTGGTTATTTGTAAAAGTCATTTTGTAATGGGAGATTTCTTTAACTTTGTAGAAACTGAGTCATATTTTAAAATTAAAATTAATACTTCCTCTTATGATGAAATATTCTTTATAAAAACTAGCAGCAGGAAACAGAGGTGGGTATTTTATTTTTTGAGGGCATTTTCTCCAGTTTTGTAGTTTTAAACTTTATCAGAAATCAGTTGTAATGATTTGTAACTTTCTCCTAATGCGCAGAGACCAGTTTGTCAGTTATTTATCATCAGAACATTTTAGATCTGAAAAGGACTTAAAGCTAAAAGTCTAGTCTGACTTTATTCTTTACAGATCAGGAAGCTGAGGAAACAGAAGTCCAACATACTTCTTAGTAGATACAGAGCTAAATCCCAGGTTAACTGATGGCTCATCAGATTTTCTTATCACTGTGCTGTACTGTCTTCTAAAATTCATTGTTAAATATAATGGGAATTTTATACTCAAAGACATGTAAAAAATGTTTTAAATGGTGTAAAGGTTGGTTTTAATTCAAATACTAAAACAGTTTAGCACTAGAATCCTATTGCATTTAAGACGTGTTTGTTTTGTAGAGAATTTGCATACTAATAGAAGTATATGAGGAGTATTTTACATAGTTTTACAAGTGTCTTGTAGTCACATTTACTGATATAAGCAACTCATCTGATTTTTTAGGGATGACAGACCATGTAAAGACCGTAAATCATGTCATTCTCTCATATCTTCAAATAATGCCAGATATGATTACTTCTTTTTTAGGATGAACATACATTAGATTTCTCTGTCTAAAGCTTTTGAGAAACCCATGTTGGACGTGGCTTTTTCTCCTAATTACACTTTGTAGTTTAACTAACTTTTCTAGAATAAATTTTATTGACTTTGGAAATTACATTTATCAGGAAGCTGAGGAAACAGAAGTCCAACATACTTCTTAGTAGATACAGAGCTAAATCCCAGGTTAACTGATGGCTCATCAGATTTTCTTATCACTGTGCTGTACTGTCTTCTAAAATTCATTGTTAAATATAATGGGAATTTTATACTCAAAGACATGTAAAAAATGTTTTAAATGGTGTAAAGGTTGGTTTTAATTCAAATACTAAAACAGTTTAGCACTAGAATCCTATTGCATTTAAGACGTGTTTGTTTTGTAGAGAATTTGCATACTAATAGAAGTATATGAGGAGTATTTTACATAGTTTTACAAGTGTCTTGTAGTCACATTTACTGATATAAGCAACTCATCTGATTTTTTAGGGATGACAGACCATGTAAAGACTGTAAATCATGTCATTCTCTCATATCTTCAAATAATGCCAGATATGATTACTTCTTTTTTAGGATGAACATACATTAGATTTCTCTGTCTAAAGCTTTTGAGAAACCCATGTTGGACGTGGCTTTTTCTCCTAATTACACTTTGTAGTTTAACTAACTTTTCTAGAATAAATTTTATTGACTTTGGAAATTACATAAACTAACTATAAAGGGGAATTAGTTTAGGACAGTAGTTGAATATAAGATATTCTTCATGTGTCCTGTTCAGAATCAACAGTTATGGAACCCATTACACATCACACTAAGTGGGTACTCGTATTTATTTTATGTATAATTAAGGTCACTTTGTTATACCAGTCATTATCTTTCTTTTTTAATTAACAAAGTGGCTAATTCTTAATGTATAAACCTCTTTTACCGTAATATGGACTATTGATGATTCCAGTTCACTACAACAGTCAATGGACTTTTAAAAAGAGATTATATATCATGGGTAGAACAATATTCTATATTCTTTTCCTGTTTTAATTTTACTTGGCTCATCTCTGTTACCTAGATAAATCAACTCATGCCCAGAGCTAGCTCTGAAGAACTCGAACTTTACATTTTGAGGACCAGCTTTTCTCTGAG
Source organism: Cephalophus harveyi (assembly GCA_006410635.1). Classification (NCBI taxonomy): domain Eukaryota; kingdom Metazoa; phylum Chordata; class Mammalia; order Artiodactyla; family Bovidae; genus Cephalophus; species Cephalophus harveyi. The sequence continues at coordinate 197,717 of SJYT01034147.1, read as the reverse complement.
CCTGCTCATTGCACGTAGCCCCAGTGAATCACATGTTTCAAATAAAACATTTTGTACAGATTTCTGTAGTTTTATGTAGCAGTTGCAACTTAGTTATCAAGTTAGGATAAATATTAAATCAGAATAAAATATGAGATTAGTGAAGGCAGTTTGTTGATAGTGAAATGAAAAATTTAAACAGTTGTCATGTTTTTTAGTAATTTTATTAACTAGAAAAGATGTGACTCAAGCTTTAAAATTGAACCAAAAGTATATTTTGACTTCATCCAATTAAACTTTTATACAAGTGTAGGATACACTCTCGGAAGATATTAAAATAATTGATTCTTGTTTTAATGGTTGATTGAGTATAAGACAAATGAAAGTTAAAAACATACTTTTCCCAGCACATATAAACATGATAATTATCTTTTATTTTATGCTTGGGACAGTTTTGTTCTAATTTTGAGGAGGGGAAAAAGTTCTTTAGTAGAAAGCTATTAGACCACTGAGAATTGAACACCAGCGCATGTGGTGTGTATTAGAGTACTGTTGGTAATTTTACTGCTGCTAACTTAAAATCCTCAAGGGGGAGTTAATTACAGGAAAACCATTCTAAATATCAGTAAGCTGCATATTTTCTGTGACAAGAGCTTTTTCAGTTGAGGTTGAACAATCCCAGAATCTGAGCTTGTAAAAATAAGTAAATAAATAAATTAAAGTGGTATTTGTATGTGTACAGTAGAACTATAGTGTTTTAAATTTTTTCCATAAAATTTTATTTAATTCAGAAGTTATTGTCTTATTTGTTGTCAGCATGATGAGAAACATATTTAAAATTTTAAAATTTCAGTTGGAAGGGATAAAACGTTATAGTTAGTAATCATTTAAATGAATGTAATTTATTTACTGAGCTATTTTAAACCATTGCATATTGCCACTGACGACTCTTAGAGTCATTTCATTTTTTTGTAAATGTTTTCAGATTAAATTTTTTTTTTCCTTCTTTCAAATAAGATTGGTATACTTCAGAACATGTATGGCAGTAATCAGAGAAAGTAATGAGTGAGCTGTTGAATTTAGTTGTTTCAGATTTGTTGGGCCTGTGTTCATCAAATTTAGGTTTGGAAATGAATATGTCTTTATTCTGTACTTATTTCTTAATGATTGTGACTTAATCTTTTAAAATGCATTATGGGAAACATTAGATTTAGTGAACCAACCAGTAAATTATGTATACATTCATATTTGTATATTGATTATTTTCATTTTCTCTGGCATAGTGGTTAGAAGCCCAGATTCTGGTGCCACAGTGACTAGATTGGATTCCTGACTCTACTTCTCATTAACTGTGTTGCCTTGAGGAAGTTATAAAACCTCTCTGAGTGTGTTTGTGCATGTGAAAAGGAGAATTTAGCAGAAGGCATATGAGAATTAAATGCGTTAAATGTCTAAAGTGCTTTTGAATACTCTTCGGCACATGATAAGTGTATTTAATTTTAGCATTATTGTTATTATTTCTGTTTTGAAAGAATTATGCATCCAGTAAGTGAGAATGTAGCATATTGAATTTGTGCTAAAACTCTTGACTGGCTCCTGTTAATTTATTATAATGTACTTCATAACAAAATACAAATGATCATTTTTCTTGTGTTCCTCTGTGACTAATTTATTTTTAGTAAAATTGTTAGTAAGTTGAAAAAGATCTTGTTAGCAATGTTTGTGATTTCAAGGTAAGGAAATATAAATGCTGCAAATATAAACAATGATGTAAAAACTTATACTCCTATTTTCCAAAAAAATAGTGGTTTTTTGGTATGTTTCTTTATAGTATTTAAGAAAATAGAGCCATTTTAATATATACTTTTAAGTTCTTTTCAATTATTGAGATCTTCATATATTTTTACCATACTATGCTATATGTGGGAGAAGGCAATGGCACCCCACTCCAGTACTCTTGCCTGGAAAATCCCATGGACGGAGGAGCCTGGTGGGCTGCAGTCCATGGGGTCGCTGAGTCGGACACGACTGAGCGACTTCACTTTCACTTCTCACTTTCATGCATTGGAGAAGGAAATGGCAACCCACTCCAGTGTTCTTGCCTGGAGAATCCCAGGGACGGGGGAGCCTGGTGGGCTGCCGTCTATGGGGTCACACAGAGTCGGACACGACTGAAGTGACTTAGCAGCACTTATGCTATATGTGGGTGTGAGAGAAAATAAGATTTTATTTATCCATAGAAGATAATCAATACTAAATAGAGAAAGCTTCTTCCCATGACTTTCTTATTTAATAGAAAGTTCCTGTGTTCGTTTAAATAATGTCATAAATATTATATGTAAATGTTATACATGGTGAACTCACAATAATATGATGAAAATAAACTTTTACCTTTAACATTATCCATAACCATACCTATTAAACTCAAAGAAGCCTTGCTTTGTCACGTTAACCAGTTAGGACACATGCAGTTTAACTATTTAGAATAAATTCTATAGATAAATATTTCTTCAGACTGAGTGCTTTATCCTGTAGCTGGGTTTGGGGCCTTGTGTCTCAGCAGGTATTGCAGTGGAGCAAAAAGCCTCTCCATCTGATTGCTGTCAATAGCTGCTGCCTGGTGGAGCAGGTGCTTTTACCTCTCAGGTCTCCTGGATGGAAACCGGGAATGTCAGTCACATAGTGAGGATTTTGAACTTTCCCTTCTGTGACACTATGAGCTTTAAAAAAATCCCAGTCTAGAAGTTAGTATCTGCTTTTGTGTGTTTCTTAAGGAGAAGGCTGCTCAAAGTGAGAAGAGTCGTCTTGGAGGGTTACAGGGTTTTGAGCTTCTGCCCGGACTCTTTCCAGCTGCCCTCCCTCCCGCTCGTCTCCCTGGGTCCGCCGCTGGCTGTGGGTGCTCTTCACTTTCCTTCGTTCCTTCCTTCCCTCAGGCTGCACTGTGATTCTGGCAGTTCTGGCGCGGCTGCTCTGCACAGGCTGCTCCAGTTCGGGCGGTGTGAGGCTCCATGCCCAGATGCCTCTCATCGCGGGCCTTCTGTTATGTTTGCCCCCGGGGTGTCTTAGCCCTCTAGTTTAAACACATGGAAGAGGTAGTGTTTGAGCCTCCACTTCGTTTCCACACTGCCTTGCTCTTGGATATTTGTGTAAGGGCTGCAGCAGGGGTGTGGCAGGGGTGAAATGTATGGAAGGTCGGTGTGAAGGAAAGAGGGCGGATGGAGGGAGAGGAAGAGCCTGCAGCTTCTGGGAGCTGCTATGGCTTTATTAGCATCAGCCATGGCCTCAGAAGCTGGCCTGGATCCTCATTGGCTGCGAATAGCTCTCGGCCCTAAACCCTTCTTATTTCTGGATTCTCCTTCACAGCCACTCCCCCACCATTGCAGAATGTTTGTGGGTATATTATTCACAGGAATAAATCAGTCTTCCTTTTTTTTCAGTGTTAAGCGGGTATTGTTTCCAAAACTAGGTTCTGATTTTTTTCTACTAACAAAGAAAAAGTGCTGTTATTGAACCCTCTTCTGCCTTAAATATAAGTAAACAAATGGTTCAGTGAGCAGTGCCAGGGTCAGATTTAATGGGATTAGGGTGCTTGTTGAAGGTAACGTTAGACTAGGTTTGGGGAATCACAGTTGTCAGAAGGAGTGTGTGGGCCATGCCCATCACTTTCCCCACCCTGGATGATGCTGGGTGAAATGAGTGACCATCTTGGCCACCGCTCCTTACCTCAGTTCCCTGCCCTTCTGCCACAGGACTCTTCCCAGAGTTGATGGACAGCTTTGTTTCCTTTTCATTTCAGCTGCAGATGAAGATATTCTTGCTAAAGGAAAACAGTCCATCAAGAGTCAGGCTTTAGGAAATCAGAACTCGGAAAACGAGACCCTCCTGGAAGGCGACGATGATACTCTGTCATCCATGGATGAGAAAGATTTAGAGAATCTCACCGGTAAATCCAGTGGTTGTGCACACACTTCAGCTAGCTCTGGTCCAAGAAGCACTTAATTACTTACTTTTCCAGCTGTGACTGCTAGGACTACCAGCTTTGCACCCACAATTACGTTAAATGAAGACTGTTTTTGTTCTTCTAAACATTTTCCCCCCATCCTCAATACTGTATCCCGTCACTCTATTCTGTTCATTCTCTTTACCCTACTCATCTTTTTCTTTGATGAATAATCTTTACTGAGAAAGAATAAAAGTGTAAAGCAGCAACAACAAAATTGCATCACCTATCTAATGGGAGTTAACCTAATCTCTACAGAATGAGAGCTATAAGTAAAATTATGGCAATTGCTTTGTAAATAAAGCTTGGAGGCAGATGAGCTATTTGCTTTGATATACAGATCTTAAGAAACATGCTGCATATACATTTAACTCTCAAAAAAAATCCATTTCAAGAATGCTATGGCTTTTCACAGAATTCACATATTTTACCTGATGTAGGAATTTTTGATTTGTGCTCTGCAGATTTTCAGTTTTACTTCCCTTAAGGGAAAAATTCTCTTGTTTAGCTTGAAATTTTAGTCATTCATTAAATGGCTTTTTTTTCTTTAATGCCCGAGACTATGTCCCTCAAGGAGGAAAGTCTGAAAGATTCTACAGCTTACATAGTTGAAAGTTATATACCCTTCTCTTTTGATAACTTTAAAAGGCATGAAAAAATCTTTCTTTTAGTGACATATTTGCAACCATGCAATGAATGATAATGAAAAGCAAAAACATGATGGTATCTTCTCTGATGGCTGTAAATCTCTTTGTAAAGTGAAATAAAATTAATTGGAGCAGACTGTTAAGGGGTTTGGGGTGGGCGTAGAGAGGAAGGTGTGCGCTGCTATTCTCTAGTCTCTTCCTTTGCATCCGTTTATTTTGCCTCTATTCTTGCTACTAGTAATACATTCATACAGTAATAGAGGTGAAAGGGGAGTTTAATTATATAATCTTGACAATGGCAATAGGATTAAGAAGTAATCCACACTAATAAAGTGGTGTGGGTTAGAAATGAAGTGGAAATTGTCAGGGGTCTTCTGTAGGACCTAGGCTGCTCCAGCTCCTGCAGCTGTCTGCTTACCCTGTAATTGAATGTCTGAGAATGATTGAAAAAATGTTATTTCTTCTCAGGATTACATGCTAATGTACGGAGGGCAAAGGAGACAGCAAAAGAACACATAACTGCTTATTTCATCCATTTATGGGGATGAGCTTTGGGAAATCATGGCTGTTCTGCAGTTATCTGCTGCCCATCTGCAAACACAATGTATTTGTACATTGGGAATAGAGGGCAAAACCTGCTCTGATCTCCGCAGAGCATCCCTCCTATTGTCCTGCTGGCACACATTAAGATTGATGTGAGATTAAGGACCAACACCCTTCCAACAATCGATGGAAATGTCAATTCATCTGAATTTTGAAACACTTATTCACCCATTGATTACCTGAATAGGTGTACCTTGTTTGTAGGCACTATATTAATTCAAGACTATAAATGCCAGTCTTGTCTTGCTTTTTTCTTCACCTATAGGATTTTTCCAATGAGGAATTAACATGGAATTTCAAAACCTTACTACATCTATCGCTACATAAGTGTATATATGTATAATCATCATTTTTAGTCCTTATTTTAGGTTTGGCTCTAATATACTTTATGCTGTTCTATCTGTGGGGAATCCATTGTTTTCAGTAGCAGGCTGATTTGTCTCTTTGATAAGCCCTGTGGAGATTTGATTATTCCAATAAAAATTCATTCACTTGGAAACCCACCCTCCAGCTGTTTACTCCCAGAGTCCCCGCACTACGCTAATATTAGATTTGGACACATTGAACAATATTTAACAATGGAAGGGCAGGCTTAGAAAAGAAGTATTTTTCCCAATTTTTTATGGGGTAAAGTTGTTATGGAAGAGGTTTTGTGTCAACCTGGCACACAATCTTTATCAGATAATATGGTTTAACATTTCTCACTTCACTGATAAGCTGGTGATCTTTTTATAACCATGCCTCAGCCAAACACTAAGCTAACCTCTGGCCTTGGAAACCTATTGAGTCTTCCTTGCTCCTAGTTGTTCCATGTTGTTTGATAGCCTGAGGCTTGTTTTCTAAATGGAATGTAGATGGACTTATTTAGGCAGAGTCACTTTCTAACCAGGAGATTAGACCAAAGCTTTGCAGACTCCTTGTAAAATAATTGCATCGTAGTTTACTGTTATGATTAACTGCCTTTTATATATAGATTTCTTAATCTGAGAACCCTAACTTTGCATTTTCAGAGGGAGGTTTGGGGTGGACAGAGTTTGTAAGTGTAAAAGGGGTTGGCAGGCAGTTTGCTAGAGGAGAGAATTTAAAAATTATATGAAATTTCTGCCTGAATCATCCACTTGAATTTTTGAAGAAATGTCACTCCAACTTGTCTGGCTTGTCTTTTCCTTTGGCAGGTCCTGTTAGCCTGAGCACACCAGCTCAGCTTGTGGCTCCCTCTGTTGTAGTAAAGGGCACTCTTTCTGTCACCTCCTCCGAACTCTATTTTGAGGTGGATGAAGAAGACCCTAACTTCAAGAAAATCGACCCCAAGGTGAGAAGATGAGGAGTGGGTTTCATTTTTATGGAATTTTTGTTTTTCTTATGATGGGATGGTGGACTGCTCTTAAGTAAGACTGGCGTAGGTAAAATCTGAGAGAGATAGTTTGAATTTCTTGATGAATTGCTTCTGCCTGTATGCACGGCAACTATCTCTTTTAGCTTATGATTCCCTTACCAGCTAGTTACATTATTGAAGTTCATTTAGATTCAGAAACAATTTCCATTTAATTGCATTTATCATTAGCTCATTCTGGGGTAGGGGAAGAACCTCAGGGAATATCGTCTATAAAATATATTTTGCCTCAAAGGGTCCAGGGTGAATTAAGCTACACAATTCAGTGAGATTCAGAGTGAAATTATTTTGTTTAGCCTTTATATTTTCTGGATATAATACCAATATATCACTCTCCTTGCTTTGTCCACATGACTTACTACTCTGTCATGCACGCAAGCATGGCTTGTGTGCGCGAGATACCTCTGTTTCCCATTACCTGTAGTTGATTTTACAAGGCACTGCATAATTTCCTATTCTTAAATGAAAATGTAATTTCCCCTTTAAAATGTATTTCTGATTACTTTTCAGACCTTGGCAACTTTATTTTACTAAGAGACATTTGTAGCACAGCCATAAAGCCAAAATTAGGTTTATTTCATGAAAGTGAATGGTAGAATTTGTTCTGATTCTCTCTTAAAATGAGCAAAGTAAGTAACCTGTAGAAAGAGAAGAGGCTTTTAAAAACGGAATCATTTCTTTTACAGGCTGTTAATGTTTGGTGTATGTCCACACACATACATGTGTATGTTTTTCTTGAGTTTATTGGTAGGAAATTCTTTGAACTTGTAAACCTCTGAATTATTAAAATTTAGTGACTTAGAAGAGTTTCAAAGTCATTCTTAATGAAAATGTTATAATTTTTTAAAACTTTCCAAATCATCTCTTGTCTTAATGTATGTTTATAGCCTTCGGTTCAGCATTGCTGCTTTTATTAAGATGGGACTTAGTAGGCTGTATGAAAGGAAGTCTATGCTGGAACTGATTGTTTTGAGTTTGAGAATGCAGCTAATCCAATGTAGGGAAAACTTTAATTCTGAAATTATATCAGCTAGAAAAAATTTCTACTTTTGTTATATGACTGAAATGTCTGAAAACCTGTTTTAGTTTTTAGGAAAGAAAAGTAACCAAAATTACTCAAACTCTCTAATTTATAGTAATTTGTGAGAGTGAAAGGCCAAAATTTAACTCAAAATACTATGTTTTGGGACATACATGGCCTAAAGTCTAAAATGTGATTTATTTAAAAAGTATCTATGAGTTGTCCTTATTGTTAAAACCTCCGCCAATCTTTATGGTTAGGCTCTTTGAAGTTATTGACTCCTTTTGGGGGAAGTTATAACTTCTATTTTCTGTGCAGCATCATTAAATTATTTTTTCCCCTGCTGCTTGTGTAATATAGGATCTTTGAGCCTAATCACAGACTTTGTACTGCTGCATCCTACCAAATGTACAGAAATCAAACTGCAGCTACTTTATATTAGTAAAATGTTTCAGCCCATTATTTGAAGAATTTTTGATTTTGTATAAATGTTGGTGCTTTTTAAATTGAGGGACTGGAGGTTTTTCTTTTCTTGTTGGTGATACCTGCATTACATTAAATAAGGATGGAAAAAAGATACTGAATTTGGGGGAATTTTTGTTTCTTAAAACTTGTTTCCTGGAACATTTGGGAGGAGACATGTCTAATGCTTTATATACTTTCGTGAGTAAAAAAATGGTCATTTTAAAATGTCATTTTTATTTTTTCAACTAAACACTGTGCCCTTACGTCATTTCTTTGTAAATGTAAGTACCTTCTTCTTGCTTTGAAATTGTTCTTAAAAATCAGAACATTTTCCCTGGAGAGTAAATTCATCTGTGTTATTTAAAAAACTGGTATATATGCCTGACCTATATGTTTATTCTGTGTCTGCAGGAAGAGAGACCTGAGAAAGGTCTAGTATAGGTTGAAAGAGTGGAGATGATTTTAGAACTGATAAAATCGAAGTTTATATTTCTAACTCAGAACTATTTTTTGCTATGGAATTTTTACCTGGGAATCTTAAAAATTGAAGCCTGCTTTACCAAGTGAACTAGGCACTAGAGCTCTGAGTAGCTTCCTTGTTTTCATCCATCTCTGCTATCCTGCTGCTCATCCCTCCATACCCTGCGACCCCCATTCTGACTTCTTCCTCTGATCTTTAAAAATTTTCTTTGTAGAACATTTTTCTTTGTATCTCTCATTCAGGGATCTTCTCAGTAAGTTAAAAAATGGACTAATTCAAATAATAAATTTTAAATATTAAAGGGCAAAATCTGACATGTATTCAGTACCTGTGCCTTGTATTAGCGTGTCTAATGGAGTATACAGTAACCTCCAGCATAAAGAAGAACCTTGGGGATGCTTTCAGTTTTACTAATTATTTAATTTTGTAATCAGTTATTTCCTTGAATTAAAAAGAAACCTTTGTTAAAGTTGAAACGTTGAAATGAATACATTAGAAAGGCAGAAAGAAGAGGAGCCTACTTATATGTAATTTTTCTTTGGTCATAAAAATAGTATGAAACATTTCTTAAAATTTAAATTGCCTATAAGCTACTTCTGAATAATTCTGGGATTTGGATTCTAAAAAGATGATCATAGTTACAGCATTTATCACTAAGGCATTTAAAAACTTGAAGTAATTTATAAATCTGGATTGTTCATTTCACCATTTGCTGGGGAAAAGGAAAATTACTGTATCCATTTTATTCTGTTTTACTGTTGCTGATTTATTTGTTAAGTTTGTATTATTTAAAACTTGAAGAGAACGAATGATTGGAGGCTAAGTATTAACTCATCGTATTAACTATTCAGAAAGGATCCGTAAATGTTTCCTTTGTAATTCAGGCTTGGGATTTTTAAAAATTATAGCATAAGAGAGCAAGTCTCTTAATTTTTAATGTGAAAAAACTTTTTCTTTTAAAGTTAGAATTACTTCTTCCATACAAAATCTGTTCTTTTTTCAAGTGTGAAATAAGATACTACTTTTAATCTGAAAATCTACAGAACAAACGTATAGTTGTGTAAAATTAATATTTTCCTTGTTCTAAATATCTTGGTGGAAACTTGAATGGTTAAATCTACAAAATGTTTTACATTTGTAAATTTTGCAGACTGGAGTTAAAATGGAAGCTGCTTGCATTTAGTTCAAGTTCACATCTTTATATTATAAACTATAAACTGTGCTCTCACCTGCCTTCATTTAAGAACAATCCACAATCAGTCAATTACAATGTAAAGTCATATTTTTATTACTGTTTTCAACAAGACTGCTTAGGGTGAGGGAAGAGGTGTGGGAGAAGGAGGGGCACATTTGACATTGGCACTGAGATACAGTTAACATCAGCAAAACTTTGTTTTTAAAAGAGGAATTTTACATATAATTAAATACTTTTTTTTTTTCACTTGGTGACAACATTCAGGCAACCCAAAACAAAGTGGGGAGGGTGGGAGAGGGAGAAAGAGAAGAGGGGGAGAGAAGGAAAAGGGAGAAACGACTATATTTTGATTTGAAAATGTACCTTGGGTTTCATTTTGTGGTGGCAAAGCCCGATTGCTTCTTTTGTGTGACCTTTTAAATTCACATTGTTTGGAAGAAAACGATCACTTTTGTGCAAGAATGTAATTTTGGTTGGGTGGTGGGTTTGCTCTCCTTTTTGTTTGCTTGTGAATTAAGGAAGTCTTCTGCCGGGTTCCATTCCTCTTAGGTGGCTGACAGGAAAAGTTTGTGTCTGGAGTTCTCGCAGCTTGTCGCCGAGTTGTGTGTCTGTCGTGTGTTCGAGAGCATTCCCGTCCGAGTTGCTTTTCAAGCAGTACCCAGCGCCCTATAGTTTGTCCAGGCTTTTGGGATTGGTGAGAATCTCCCTGGCCAACCTCCAGGTCTGCTTGGCAGCGCTCTCCAGGGCCGAGTGGGGCTTGCCCTGGAAAAGGTCGAGGTTGGGCAGAAAGTAGTGGGGGCAGCGGCGGCACTGCAGGCAGGAGATGAGCTGCAGCAGGATGCCGTTGAGCCGGTCTCCGAGGCACGCCTCGTCCCAGTCCGTTTCCCGCGGATGCTTCTCGCACTCGTACAGCAGCAGCGTCTTCATGTGGTAGTTATTGAGCGGCTGGCCGGGCAGCTCCAGGTGGCGGTCCCGCAGCGTCTTCAGCACCGAGAGACACTTGTTTCGGCAGCCGCCCATCAGCAGACGGTTTTCAGCCTCCCCAAATTGGAGCACCCAGGCGTCGCTCTCGGCGGAGCTCTGCTTGCCGGTCAGCGAGTAGCACTCCTTAGAGAGCAAGTTGAACCCTTCGGCCTTGACCTCCGCTACCCGATTGGGGCCAGGCCAGGGGATATGGGGCATCGGCCACTGTGCCGCGCTGCGGGGCCAGATACCGGTGCACTTGAACGCGGGAGTGATTTGCACCACGTAGCGCTCCCTGATGCGCAACTTGACCTCGCTGGTATCCGCGATCATCTTGACCACATCCCGGTAGCTGCACTTGTCCACCGCCTGAGCCACCAGCGTCTGGAAACGGGAGCGAATCTTGCGTGCCGAGAGGTAGCCGGACGCAGTGATGAACTCGACCCAGAGAGACATGCTTCGCTTCCGCCCATCGCTCAGTTTGAGCACCGCGCAGCCGGGCAGCGAGCCGTCGTCCACGAAGTTGAAGACGCCCATCTGGTTTAGGTAGAGCACCACCTCGAATTCCGTGGGCGAGATGACCTCCAGACCCTCGTAGCGGGCATCGATCTCGCTCAGGGAGCTGATGAAGCGAGGCTCCTGCACCTCCACCTCTTTGAGCACGTCCGAGACCACCTTACAGACCTCTCGGATGGTCTTGGCGATGGCCGCCTTGCGCGCCTGGCAGCGCTCGGTGTAGTATTTATTGAGCTGGTAAACCAGCTTGGCCTGAGCGGCGATCATGTTGGGGCACAAGTCCGGGCTGTACACCGGCGTCTCGCAATACGTTGAGGGATCCAAGGCTCACGCGCTGGTGGTGGCCCTGCGGCTTGCGAAAGAGGCACTGCGCTCCCCCTGAGCCCCACGTTCAGTCTTGTTTCTAACCTGGGCTGACCGGCTGATGCTGCAGCCGTCTAGCGCTTTCTTTCCCCTCTTTTGAAAGCTTTTTTTCTTCTCCAGAAAATAAGAAGAAAAAAAAAAATCTTTGAAAAAGAAAAGTACCTGCTGGGACTCTCTTCCCCCTTTCTCTTGATAAGTGAAATGAAGATGTGCCTGCGGGCAAGATGAAGGGAAAGAAGGGGGGTGGGGAAAGACAGGGTGGGACGGAAAAATTCAGGTTACCAAGAGGTTAGGCTTAGACGTCTGCAGCAGAGATGGTCCAGAAATCTGGAAATGAGGTCTGTTAAGTGCCGAAGTAAATTTAAAAATAAAAGCAAAACATTCAGTGTTTCATTCTTAAACTTCTCTCCCACGCTGGTAGCACTTCTTTATTCAGCTTAGGTGAGTGCTTTTCTCCTCACCGTCCCCCAAATGGAAGGTGAAGGGTGTAATTAATGTCCAGAGAGCAGCGAAGTGCAACTCAGCCCGCAGCACGCGCAGAGGTTCTCAGACGCCTTGCACTCCCAGTGTGTAGGTCTGCTCTCCGCTCAGGGGGTCCTCTGGTAGCGGTTTTCCTCTTTTCCTACTGGAGGCGTTGTTTGGACTGGGTTGGCTTGTTTGCAGTGGGTTCTTCTTGTCTTTCTCTAGGTGCAAACCTCTGGAAGTTCTTTGATTTTCATTTCTGCTTCGTAATTTATAAATTTGGCTCTCACAGAATCTGTTTTAGTGTGACGAAGTCCTTGCTTGCGTTGCATCTGGGGTTTAGTTATAACGACTTCAGGATTTTTCTTCTCCTCCCCCTTCAGGTTGCTTGTGCAGATTCCACTTTCTGAGTCGTCTCTCCCTCCTCCCCTCCGATCTCTCTCTCTCTCTCTCTCCCCTAATCTCTCTCCTTCTCCCTCCCCCCC